>JAAEAF010001960.1:0-146396 GCA_011037195.1 Triatoma infestans | reverse complement strand
GTGGTCTTAGTGAACAACTGAACCCCCACCACTCATCCACTCTAGCGGAGAGAAACAGCCCCTCTCGCACAGAGAGGAGAGGCTCAGCGAGTGTATATATATACGAGAGAGACAGTCAGAGAGTCATTCTGTTCAATTCAGTCTTACACGTCAGACATCATTCTGTTAATTCACACTCCGTACATATCGTTTAGCCACGTCAGTCTGTCAGTTCAGTTAGGTTCTAAACTCTAAAGTGTAAAGTCTTTGGTATACAGTCATAAAAATATATATATCAATTATATATCTTAAACCAAATCTTAAGGTGTTTATCTTTCATCATCAACAACCAACATCTCCTCACAATATCTTTACATTCCGCTTTTCACGATTTACTAGAAAAAGGTTCTTTAAACTTTGACTACTATCTAAACACATAACTACAGATCTCTTTTATTTGAAATATTCTCCATGAAAAATTGATTTCTTTGGGGTTTGTGGAGGAGCAGTTGTTTTAAACTATTCTACAACTTCAGAACAACATGTGGTTTTAGTTACTACATATTATAATAATATTAATACCCATTTAAACGGGGCCACTTTTGAAATAACTTTTAAACGAAGGAATGGTTAACGTAATGTTTGTTGAAGCATTTTAACTCTAGTTTATGATAGTGTTAATTTTTTTTTTATTTTATTGCCGCTTTACACCTTAAATCGGTGGTTGAAAGTGGCGGTTTTCTTTTTGACCCCCACTTTTTACTACTGTATTGAAAACTACTAAAAAAAAAATTGAAGAAAAATGCCGTAAATTTCACTTCAATATTTCAATCCGTTGCCGAGATATTTAATCATAAAGATTAAATTTCCGTTTCCTATTTCCTATTTCTCTGTTTCATAAGCTAAGATTAAAAGCGGGTTTACTTATTAATTTCTAATAAATAAGAGAGTTCAAATGCTGGCAACAGTTGAAAACTATTTTAAAACCATTAGAGGCATAGAAATCAGGTAAAACATCATTAAAAACCAAACAATTTTCCAGTTTATGTACAAAAATCTATTAAAAAAAATATTTCCCATTTATTCAAAATGACCTCCTCGGCTTGAAGGGCACAAGCGCAGTCGCTGCCCAAAAATGAAGTTGCTAATCGTATCACGTCTGCCGGAATTCCTAAGAAGGTTTGGATTAAGTCTTTTCTGTGCTCCAGTGTTTTTTTGGAATTTTCTTGAAAACTGCTGCTACTATTTCCTTCGTAAAGGGCGGTATTATGGTTGTGAAATTGCGAAATATAAAATTGTGCAACAGTGCCTATGGGAAACAACATTCCACTAATTTATCTATATAATTTCTTCAAACCGTAATTTTTACATAATATTTGGTTGCTCATTACACAGGATTAGGTATATATTACATCATACAAAAAGGATTTGAAATTTTAACTTTAAACAATTTATCACTTTTGACTTATGCTGTTCAAATAGATATGTAACGGCAAGAGAGAGAACACAGGCCCCACCGAGAAAAAACAGGCCCTCTCTGGTACTCTCTCACTTGAGCAGGCTAGAATGGGAGAGCCTGTATATAAGCCAGTGAGACATCTATATATCTATCTATCAGTTTCAACCATACATCGCATCGTGTGATATTCTCTACTCTCACCTTTTATTCTATCAAAATCATTACAAGTCCAGTGCAGTTTGTGTAAACTTATAGCTATATTATAATAACAGTGTCTTTCATATCTCGTCTAATTAATCAAACCCAATTTCTTTCCTCATCAACTCTATTATACATACAAACACATCCACGCGATTCATTCCAGCAAATTAATTCAACTTAACAATCCTTTAGAGATGATACTATCCTGAAAAAGCCTATTGTAATATGGGCGAAACGACAGTTTACAACAAACCACTTGCGCGGTCTCATCTCGAAAACCTAAGTGAATCTTCTGATTGTTCATTTCGTTCGCGGTAAACTTCTCTTATGTAAATTTCACTTGTGAGGATTGACTCTAAATTGATTATATATATATTGTATATATATATATCTGTACATATATACCTGTATATATTATATATTATATATTATATATTATATTAGTATATATATATTTGCTTGAATTTGCCATAAGCTACTTGGAAATCATTTCAATATGTTCAAGCATAACATCGATTTTTTAAACAGTTTAATAAACTAATAAAGGAAGACCAGAAATTCTAATTGTGGTTAGAATTAATAAAGATACCACACGTGTTCCCTTCTAATTAGGAAACCTCACAGATTGTAATAATGCTGCCTACCTATCTGAAATATTAAGTAGAATAGAAAGGAAGGTGAAAATATTTTTGGTTAATATGTTTCTCTTCGGTTTAGAATAACATTTGCAATAAATAATTTCATTAAACTTTGTCAACCAGTAATTTTCTTATTAACAATTAAAAGATTATCAAATTAGAAAAGTTGTGATAACGTAAATAAAATATGTATTTGTAGGTATTACCTCATAAAAAAAAAATCTCAGGTCTAGAAATGAACTAATATTCTCGAGAGAGAAAAAAAAAAGGACAGTAAAACTGTTCATATCCACAACTTTATTGATTGTAACATAAATTTCTTATATAAGACAAAATACCACTCAGAGAATTTTATGTATGTTATAAACAGGGTTTATTTATTTTTTTAAAAGAATGTAATGGTAGGCTTATCGATTGAAAATACAAAAATGGCAACTTACATTATGACTACTATCTTTCTTTTTAGTTTTACATTTATAGAATGCGAAAAAAATTCTGAATAATTTTATGAAAAATAATAAAAATGAAAAGATATTTTTTTGCAAATAATAGAATTATTTTAGGAAATTATAATTGATGGAAATGTTAATAATGTAGAAAAAAAAAAATAAACGTTTTTTTCTGTGTGAGTTATGTTGCCAGAAAAGAACAACGAAAAGTGAAAAAAAAAAAAAAGAAGAAAAAAATCTGGTGGGAAACACACATAAGAAAAGTCAGTTTCTTATACCATTTAATAAAATTTAATTAACAGATTTTCTTTAGAATTGCAACGATTACAAGGAAATGTGTTGGGCTGACCGTAAACATTAAGTGGTAGATTTTATACAAAGTATACCGGAGAGAGCCTTGTATAGACTGCTCGCGGTAAACTTTGTGTGCAGTTTAAACCTAATTGACAGGTCTCACAGAAGAGTTTAGTTTTTCAATCAGTTTTTTCCCGGAAAAATCTTTCGAATAAAAGTGATTTATCTATGCAATGAGCATTCCAAGTTTGAAAGAAATCGTTACAGTCGTTTTCAAGGATTAAAAAAATGCATTCTGCAAAGTCGCACATCCAATCAACTGATCTTCTTCAAATTTGGAATGCTAGCAATGCTTCTAATATGTATCAATATTATGTATACAGTATACTATTATAGTGGTACTTCAAAGAAAAACATACCGCAACCATTCCCTCAAAAATACCCAAAGAAATCAATAATCCACCAATCCCTGAAAAATATTTCTAATCAAAGTGATGGGTATTTATTTGTACATCTTTGGAAGAATTAATAAATATAAATTATATCAAAGTATATCCTTGATAAATATTTCATGATTGTAAAGTAGGGAATTTTTCCTTCTCATACATATTTATACAAGTTGGGTTTTTGGAAGGTTGAAAGGCACGAAAGAAACAGTTAGTTGAGTCAGAGATACCTGGACTATCCCTATCATTACATTTATTGGGAATTTCCCTCTTCTCACTTTCTCCGGGGTGGAGGTAGAATATATGAGGTGGACCCTTTTAGGGAGGGGAGTCAGTTCAAAATTTGTACAGTAATGAATGGTGGAAGTGCCCCAAGAAACCCAACCTTCTTCAATTCAGAAAATATGTAAGTTTTATAAAAAGCAGTTTCTCCTAAATGACAAGACACTTTAAGTTGTTGTATCACAATATTGTATTTATTTATTTTTGATATATATTGTTTTGTAATTATATATTTTTTGAACCTATATATTTAATTGTTTTTTTTTTCATCCTCTCCAAATTGTGTATAAACACAGACCTCACGAGATCTCTTTAGAGAAGATTTCAATTATGAATTATAATAATTAATCATTAATTAACATATTTAATTTACCCCTCCCCCCATACAAATCATTATTACAGTCTGTGTAGATATTAAACAAAGTTTAAAGAAAGCGTTAATGAGAAAATCATGAAAAAAAAAAAAAATATCGATTTCGGCACTTCTATCACCTGCTATTGAGTATAGTACTTTGGCTGGATGGATTTTGCCCAAAACCATCGAGCCAGATACGATGGTAATACTAAACGGAATACCAAGATTGAGTTTAGTGGACGTTGTTGTGTGGAGCTCTCTCAGGCATCTGGTTGGATCTCTTACTGGACATTGTGGTTTAAAGGAGACATCTCTATGTAATAGGGCTTATGCCGGATCCATTTTGTATTGTCTGTGAGAAAGAGAAGGAAACACCCATCCATCTTATGATAGATTGTTTTTGGGTTGTGAGGAGATTAGGTTCAGGATCTTTGGTCAGAATAGGATGTCTGTGGAAGAGCTTAGGCTATTTTTCCCTTAAGGTGATTGTCCGATTTGTTTAGACTGCGGTGAATCTTAGATGCATTAGACCCGGGTCTGGATATTTGTTCTAAACCCGGTTTCTTGTTTTTTTATTGGGGTAGCTAATGGGCCCAGTGTGGGTTTTGGATAGCGTAGGGTTCGGTCCCTTCCCATAGAGAAATAATAATAATAATAATAATAAGATTGAGCTTCTCTGCGAGTTTTCGTTTATGAAGAATGTTGAAAATTCTGTCAATGCTTAAAGATAAAAAGTTAATCGTTGATTTCTCAACCAAATCATTGAGATACACAAGGCAGACTTCAAATTATGTTGCGAATAAAACTAGCCACTTCATCCGAGTTTTTTGTATCGAAAAACTGTTAAGAAGTGAAAAAAAAAAATTGTATTATTGAAAGAGCTACTAAAAATTAATTATCAATATAATTTTCTATAAATAAATTAAAATTTTAATTTAAAATTAAAATAACATATTAAGATAAATATAAAAGATTTTCTCAGTTTCTTAAAACCAAATTAATATAACAATTATTATCTCTAGTTGGAAATTTGATTCCTTATCAAAGGAAACATCTTTTTTTAGTTAAGTCTTAATCCTACTCCCCATGTGTCCTCCTCCTCCTCCTCAGTTTCCCTCTAGGAAAGTTGTTTCATCAATTTCATTTTAAGTTTTGAGTAGAACATTTTATCAAATACCAGTTTAAATTGGAATTTCCAAAGTATACCATTAAAAAGCTTGTACTTTTTATTTATTGCTTGTCAAACTAGTTTTTATCCCAATTTTGCCAATTAATTATGCTTTTTAGTCTTTCAGGCATTTTTTTAATTTTTTTTATTTAAATGCTGAAATTGATATATTTATTATACAATATTAATGAAATATTGATCGATAGAACTTTACATTTTTCTATTGCAAAATATTTATAACATTCTCATTTAACTCAATTAGTTAAAACTTTTAATTGAAAAAATTTATTCACATTGGAAATTGTTATCCCAAATCAACATCTTCTATCACTTGATAGCTGGCTAAAATAAATTAGTCTCACTTTGGTTTGTTTTTTATTTTGCTTTCTCTTACTCCTAGTAAGAGGAAGTATTGTAATCGTGTGGAATTTTTGATATCGAGTTTTCACCGGAAATATCCGTTTTGAGGTTCCCTGAGTGCAAAAAAGTGGTTTTTAGCAAATGGTCTGTGCCTGTGTGTGTGTTCTGTACTGTGTGTAGTGTTAGGTTATAGTATGTGAAAAGCATAGATCCAACAACCGAAAAACCGTAGATAGAATGTTCAACTTGATATTCGTTTGACTTATCACTGGGATCTGACAGTTACGTTATACTCACAAATCCTCACAGGAAGTAACCACTTACCGGTTTTTTTTTTACTTTGTTTGCTATTTTCTCAAAAATGGCTCCGACGATTTTATTGAAACTTCGTATATAAACTACGCATACAAAGAGCTACAACTTTTATGTAAAACATTTCTCTGGGAGAATTCATTTAAGAGCACTTTTAAGGTGGAGGGGGAGGGGTTATGTTTTTCTCTAAAGTGCTATCATAGTTGATTACACAATCCTATCGTCCAAGCAAAATTAATTAGAAATAAATAGTTTGTCAAAATTCCGAGTTTCAAGAAAATTAGTAAATCGGAAGTGCACTTTTACTGAACAGTTATTTTAGTTTTGGCGAAATTCATTAAATTTGGTACACTAGTTATAAAATTTGTCAATTATAATTTGAGAACTGGAGGTAAGAGAAAGTTGTGTGAGTGTTTCACACCAGATTTTTTTTTTATTTTTTTTGAATACCGTTTAGTCATTAATGTTAAAACAAGTTGATATTATTGTATTAATGAATGAATGCTATAATCATTACTTTCATTCATAATTAATACCCAATTAGTATTTAAATTTATTATTTCATAATTAGTACTTATTTTATTTTTTTGTCAAATTAAATAATTATTAATAATGATATTAATTTTAATACTCTTTGAATTTCATTTTCCTCTTATAATTATTTTCTTATTTTTATATTTCATTTAGCTGTTTATATTTTCTGTTACTTTTAAGCCCAGCGATATCGATCTGAAGGCGAGCGACCGCAGTGGCCTCAAGACATTTTTTCCAGCCCTCAAAACTTGAAAAAAGAAAAGATCTGCTGGGAAAATACTGACACCACTTTCTCTTACTGCGGTTAGTAGAATTTTAAAATTGATATTTTTTATTTTTATTTTGAAATTTTTACTCAGTTGCGCTAACATGAAATTAGAGATTTGATCTGCGTAGCTATCTATGACAGCAGACTTCGTTTGATTACACTGCAGTCCAGAAGATAGCGCAAATTGAACAAATTCCAATAAAATTTCGAATGTAACGTCACTCATTTCTCAGCATACCAAAAAAATCAGTTTTTTCCATGAAAAAGTTGTAAATAAAAGTGACTGTATACAAAGTTTAAAGAAATAATTGGAGCTCTTTCGAGAAAATCGCCCAAAAAATGGACTAAAAAAAAAAAATAACGTAAAATAGCAAATTCTAGTTGTGAATTTTTTACCCGCAAACTTCTTGATTGATACATGGGTAGAACCTGAACAAATATCAAGTTAGCATCGGTTTTCTTTTCGTATTTAGGGGCCCACAAAACATTTCTAGTGATGACTGAATTTCAAAAATTTTATTTTATTTTTTTTATATTTTGAATAATAATTTCTTTATTTTATTTTATATGAAACATTCACATGAATTTCTCTTAAGGCAGTAAATGCAGTTATAAAATTGGCAATTTTTTTTTAAAGATGAAATTTTACACATTTACTCCAATAAACATAGAGGTGGTAGTAGATGAACTAACAGTAACCTAGTACATATATCCTAAGCAGGTAGTAGATGAGCTAACTCCGTAGTATGCAGAGGATAGCGCCAATAACATTGGAAAAACCAAATAACATTTGAAATTTAACGTCTTTTCTCAACCATGGTTCGGCCATTTCTCCTATATATCCTAATCAAGCTGGCGTCCCACAAGGGAGCATTCTCGGTCCTCTTCTCTACACTATATACACTGCTGACATCCCTACTTCCCCTCATATGTACACTGCTCTCTACTTTTGCAGATGACACTGCCATGCTTTCCCCGCATAACGATCCCGTATTCACATTTAAAAATCTTCGATGCCATTTTAAACTCACTAGAAACCTGGTGCAAAAAATAGCGAATAAAAATCGACGAGACAAAATGCCAATACACTAATTTTACATTAAGACGGACTACTACATTGATCCCTCTATATTTTAATGGTGTTTCTCTTCCCACTGCTGACTATGTGCGCTACATAGGTTATACATAGGCAAACGGCTCACCAGCGACCCCCTTACACGACTAAAAAGACAAGACCTTAACAGACGATTTAAACTATTATCACTACTATTCGGCAGGCGATCTAAATTATCCCTACAATATAAAAGACTGATTTACCTGTTATTACTCAAACCTATGTGGACATACGCTAGATTCAACTATGGTGTTCCACCAAAAAATTCCAATTCCCGCCGAATTCAGTCATTCCAATCAAAATCCTCAGAAACATGGTCAATGCCACCTTCTATGTATCAAATCTCACCCTACATCAATATTCCTTACATAACCGAAGTGGCTAGAACCAAATACAAAAAGTTCCATCTGTCCCTCTCTGTTCACCCTAATCCTTTAGTATGCCAGCTAAGTTCCTCTACCCTTCCAGATAATCCTTCCAGACGATTGAATCGCCGCTGGCCTCGAGACTCTGTAATGAATAACTAAGTTATTAACTAAGTAAAGTCATATGTATTTTTTTTTTCTTTTAGAGTCTCATCGCTAGGTGAGTTCTCCACACAAGTGACTCTGATGATTTGTATCTTTCCGTACATTTACTATTGTATTTATATGCAGATGTAAATTACAAATAAATGAAAACAAAACAAAAAAAAAAGTCTTTTCCGACCCCTTAAAATTAAATTTCCAGACAAATGTTTCAAACAAAAGTGATACGTTTGAATCAGTACAGTTAGCAATCTAAGTTTAATTGGGTTTGTCCAATGTTATTAGTGCTATCATCTGCAATACAATTGAACGAACACTACATTTTTGGAATTTATTGTAGCAGATTACTCAGAACTACGCAAATACCAATAAAAATATCTTGAAAAAATTTGTTAATAAAGTGATAGGTTTAAACGGAAAAGTTAGTATTTGAAGTTTAAAGGAAATCATTATAATCGATTTCGAAATAATTCTCAAAAATCTAGTCTTTAAAGTCACACTTCCGGTTAATTGATTTTCATCAAATTTGAGATTCTATCAATGCTTCTAATATATATTAATATTATATAGGTGGAGAAACATATATCTACACATTTTAGAGGAAAGCTTAACGCTAACAATTCCCTAGAATCTCCCGAAAAAATTCCTGGTAAAAATTCTTCAAATAAAAATGATTACATATTTATGTGTATATACAGTATACGATGTTTACGAAAAATTGATGGAGCTGTTTCCGTGAAAAATCGCGACCCAAAAAGAAAAAAAAACGTTCTGTAAATTCGCACTTCTGGTTAATGGGTTTTGTGCGAAATGTAATGGAAGAACGAAATAGAAAAATAATAGTTTAGAATATTTTATAGTATAAAAATCTAATTTTGTTAATATTTTAAATGTATCTTAGTGCAGGGATAGAGTCAGGTATACTAAATCTAGGTCATTGCTATTAGGAAAACAAAGACACAAAAACCTGTTAGGCCAACTCTTTTGTAAAAGAAAATCCCCCCGCTAGGGAGAGCATTCCTTCAGGACAGTCTGCACTCTGCCTTTTAACAAGTAGAGTCTGCCTTCTGCTTTGAAAGCCAGAACACTTCAGGAATCGCCCTTTTCAAATCACTGCCAGATATAAGTTAAAACATAAGAGCTTTGCTTTATACTGCTGAACTTTTTGCAATTTATCAGGCATTACTCTATGCGAAGGAAGCAACGGAAGTTAACCTAGTAATATGTTCGGACTTGGAAAGTTCCTTGAAGAGTATTGAAAACAAATTTTCAAATGATCCCTTAGTCCATATGATCTACGAACAGCTAAGAGAATTGCATAAACGAGGAAGAATTGTAGTATTTCTTTGGGTTCCAAGTCACGTTGGGATTGAAGGGAACGAGAAGGCAGACGAAGCAGCGAGAGCCGCTGCTTCACAAAGACCGGAGCTGAATATACGAATCCGAACAGAGGACCTGAAATGTTTCGTAAAGAAAGTTATGAATGAAAAATGGCAAAAGAATTGGGACACTACAGAAGCCAAATTAAAGACAGTGATGCCTACTGTAGGAAGAAGGAAAACTGAGACCTTATCAAGAAGAGAAGGGATGATATTGACGAGATTGAGAATAGGCCACACAAGGTCTCACACACTCCTATTTATTGCAAGGGGAAAATCAAAAACAGTGCCCAAGATGTCAATCACGCCTCACAGTGAAACATATTCTTGAGGAATGCCCCCGGCTGCAGGGCTACCGAGATACAGTAGGTTTGCCTAATAACATGGTAGATTTGCTAGCACCAGGAGTAAAATATAAATATCAATTGTTTTATTATTTAAAATCTTTAGATATCTATTTTAACATTTAGTTTTTGGTTTGGAGTGTATATATATTGCTTTTTTTTTATTTAGGTGTAAGAGAAACGGGGTGCGAAGAATATAGAGTATTCCACCCCAATGGTGGTAGGTAATGCATAAATGTGTGTAAATGGTGTTTATTTTGGGATGAATGTATTTATGGAATGAGTGTATTTATTTGTGTGATTCTCGTATGATAGAAATGTGTGGTTGTATGGTTGAATGCCAAAGGCACTTTGTGAGGTGCATTTATTCTAGATATACATCTGAATTATTAAGATATAGTTGTGAATATTATAAACCATTAAAATTCACTTAGAGAATATATTTATTTCAAAAACAGTGGTGCTCTTTTGATTATTACTAATATTTCTCTCTTAAACAGATATACTACAAGCACCTTTTACTAAAACGCTCGTGCCACACAAGCTACTACAAACTACAAACATACAACAACATCCACACCAATAACATTTCAGAAACCTTTGTGTCACTTGCGCTGGTAATAATTAAAGGGAACACGCATTTACCAAGAGTACAAAGATACATTGACAGAACATTAGTTAAAAGTTTGTTTTTTTTACCCACTCAGGGGGACTTCAAAACATGTACTTCCGAAAATAAAACGTAATTTCCAAAATTTGTTATGATCGCAAGACTTCCTGTTGTTATTCGGAGAAAGAGGTGGTAAACAAGGGTAACAATTATTAAAAGAAAAAGGAATTCAAAGAAGAATAAAATCAATATCATTTATTATTAATTTTTTTTATTGCGTGCTATTATAAATGTTGCAATGCTTAGATATAAATCTATGAAGTACTAGTACAACTAAGTGTAGACGATATAAGCAGCCCTTATAACTTTTAGAGTTATAAAAGTGTAACGGAAATTAGTTGTTATAACACAAAAGAAATTTGTCGCCACTTAATGATGAAATATGGACGTTTTTATTCTTCCTTTTTCCTCCCTTCGAAACTATATAGCGAGCAAAGGGGGGGCTAGGTGGGGGACTTTTGTAATCCAGATTATTGAGAAGAGATGAAGGGCTCTAATTTCTGTTTTTACTAGTAAAAAGAATTAGGCGAGCATTCTTTTATTTGGATTCCTTTTTTTTACATTTTTTTTTTTTTTTTTTTTTTTTTTTTTAGGTGCAACTGAGTACTCGTTAAGTCCAGTAATAATTTTATCTTGAAATGTGTGTAAAGTGATACGAGAAATGGGCCCAGAGACTAGTAGTACTGATGAAGTAACGGTGGACATTTATTGTGAAACTGTAGAAACGTTACATCCCCTTTGTTTTTACGCCCTCACTGTATTTCTGTCGAAATCCGGTCCCTCTTTACATACTCTCAACCTTTACTTCTACTTTATTCCCTTTCTCTCACACTAACTCACACCCACACCAACTCAATCACACACCCCCTCTCTCTCTCTCTCTACACACACACACAAATATACAGACCCTAGCATAATCCTATATATACACTCTTTTTTCATCCACAGTACCAACCCCCCCCCCCCCCCCGCTCAGCTTCTACACCACTTCACTCAACACATCACAACCGTTTTACTCCACTCGTTGAATGTATCCATTTATCACAAAGCTTAAAAAAAAAAAAAAATAAAAGATAAAATAATAAAAAATAAAAACTTTGCCAATAAAACTCCGCTAACTTCAAAAAATGTTATTTACTATTCAGATTGTTTAATTCATATGCAGAATTTATTTATTTTGTTAATAGTTAACACTGATTAAACAATTTAAAATATCAACTTAAAAAAAAAAAAAAAAATTACTCTACTACTACTCGTACGATTTTTTATTTTTACTTTAACGCGATCTAAAATAACACGATCTTGTCAAATTTTCCAAATTGTGTTTTCAATTTTTCCAGTGCCAAAATTGCAAAAGAAATATTTTTAACATACATGGTTTTTAGGCCTATGAATGTGTATATGTTTTAACAAAATATCTCAAAGATCGAAAAAAAAAAACACAGGAAGCTCATATTTGGTAGTTTCGTTCAGGTTAATACCTACGGCATCTGATTTCAGGCAAAACCCATTAAACAGAAATTTACCAACTTCACTAAACTTTTTTTTTTCTTCAGTTTTTCACCATTTTTGTCAAAAAAAGGCTCCTACGATTTTCTTCAAATTTCATATACTACATACATAAATACGTATCATGTTTATTTGAAACATTTCCTCTGGCAATTTTTTTTTTAATTTTTTTTTTTTTGTGGTTCTGAGGGAAACCTAGCGTTATGCTTTCCACTAAGAACCACTGTAGTATAATGTATGGTTTCATACTATCTACATAATATTTTAAAAAATATTAGAAGCATTGATAGAATTCCAAATTTGAAGAAAATTGGCTCTTCTACTTTATAGAGTTTTCGGAATTTTCTCGAAAATGGCAAAATTTTATTTTATTTTTTTTACTTTCTCTTAATCCTAGTAAGAGGAAGTATTGTAATCTTGTCAAATTTTCGATGTCGAGTTTTCACCGGAAATATCCGTTTTGAGATCCCCTGAGTCCAAAAAAGTGGTTTTTAGCAAATGGTCTGTGTGTGTGTGTGTGTGTGTATGTGAACAGCATAGCTCAAAAACGAAAAACCGTAGAAAGTTGAAACATGATATTACGTTTAGACATCACCATGGAATCTGACGGTGCGTTATCTGTCAAAATTACTCAACCGGAAGTATCACTTTACTAGTTTTTTTTTTTACGTTATTGCAATTTTCTCAAAAATGTCTCCGACGATTTTCTTGAAACTTGTTATATCAACTACACATACAAAGAGCTACAACTTATATTTGAAACATTTCTGTTAAAATTCATTTAAAGGCACTCCTGGGGTGGGGTGGGGGGTTAGGTTTTCATCTTAACTGCTATTTCAGTTTATTAGACAATTCTGTCATATAAATAATGTTAATTAGAATTAGATGTGTAGTAGAAATTCCGAGTTTGAAAAATCTGATGACCGGAAGTTCGTTTACTTTACTACTTTCCTAAATGAATTTTCACTTTTTCGCAATTTTCTCAAAGATGGCTCCGACGATTTTCTTGAAACTTCTTATGTAAACTAAACATGTAAAGATCTACATCTTTTATTAAAAGAAAAATTTCATTTAAGGGAACTTCTAGGGAAGGGGTGGGTTATAGCTTCCTCTAAAGTGGTATCATAGTTGATTATATAATTCTATTATCCAAACAAAATTAATTAGAAATAAATACGATCGTAGATGGCCAAAATTCCAAGGTTTAAGAAAATTAGTAAGCCGGAAGTGCGCAATTACTGAAAAGTTTGATCAGTTTTCGACGAATTTCGCTATATTTGGTACACAAACTATATCATTTGTCAATTATAATTTTGAGAACAGGAGAAGTAAGAGAAAGTTGTGTGAGTGTTTCACACCAGATTTATTAATTTGGAATGCTCACTGCACAGATACAATACTATAACTTTTATTTAAACTAAAACTATAAGCTTTATTTTATCATAAGCTTGACCAGTTAAGTGATTAATTAAAAATAGAAGTTTTTGTTTAGGGGATGAGATAATGTTGTCATGAACAATATAATTCACAAAAATCGGTTATAAAATTCACACTGATCGGAAGTTCCGTTGAATTTTGGCAAAGTTAAACGAGGAAATTCAGAAAAATTTAATGATTTTTGATTCAAAGGATTAGGTACTAAAGTCAACCTAGCATCTAGATGAGCTGAGGTTGAGCTAGCATGAGGAAGTGAAGTAAAAGCACCAGAGAGAAATCTATTAGCAAGAAGTTCGCCTTTAGCTACCAATTACTTTAAATGCTTGTACTGCTTCATCATTCAAATCTTCTGGTAACACTTCCAGATTCGAGTAGGTTCCCTACTTTCTTTGGCTGAATTATGTTCAGCTCGAAGTTGTGCCAGAAACTACGTAACATGCAACTATAGCGAAGGGCGATCAAGACCTAATGCCTCTAGATGCATCACAATTGACTCTAAAGATACAGTAATCTGACGGGTAAATAAAACTCACATGGTCGCTAACCTTAAAAACATGTGAATTTAAAAAGCAAAGTACTTACAAGAAAAATACTGAAAATTAAATACAATTTACCACGGTAAGGATGAAAATAGGGTCTCTGGTAGGTTAGCATATACGAGTAAATACAGGAAAAAATTAATAATATAAATTGAGTGAAAATATTCATAGACTGTATATAATATAATATAACTGGTGAGCAAAATGGGAAATTAAAAATCAAAATTATATGGGCATAAATGAATATATAAATTAAATTTAAAAATTGTTAGCAATTATTATTTATTATCACTTTCAATAAGCCAAAGGAATGGGGTTACCTTGAATCGCAGATTCCCTGTAGCCAATGGTTGGAAGACCCTGTGTCCTTAGCCCATAGCGGGGAAAAGGGAAGAGGAAGAATAAGAATAAGGAAATAATTCGTATGCGCATCCAACTCTTAAGTTTTGACCAGTACACTGCTAGTAGGCTGATGATCGTAGATAATTAAATGGGCTCCCAGAAGCTGCAAGACAGGAAATCAACCGGAAGTAACAAGTATGTGATTTTACCATACACCTATGCAGGCCCGAGAGAACCGAGCCATTAAGTCGACAAAAGGGCCAGTTTATTAAAACTACCCAGGAAAACTAGAAGTAACAAACTTGGGTTTTCACAATTCAGGGCAACCGAACTGGCCTGAATTGTATAGGTATTACTCTGTGACCTATTCAAGGAAGTGTCGCATAACGACTTACTTCTTCGAGCTTAAAATGGCGACTGACTGACAGAGGAGAAAATGCATAGGTTAGTCTTTCTCTACTCTTAGGACACAGCTTAAGCGTAAATTAGTAAATCAGCAAATTATTATCAAGCTAGTACACATTTCCTCCACAATAAAATTATTGTATGCCGTTGGCAACAAATTTAAATTTATATTAAATAACGAATAAAGTGGTATGTCTGTTTCATAAATTTTTCGAGCTGCATTCTCACATTGTATTACACACACAATATTTCACACATTTGTTACATTCAGTCAACTTGTACTTATCTTTAATGACTTCTAGGTTATGGAGCTGTATATAAAACTGAAGTGGCACATTGAAAGTTCTCTAAAATTAAAAAAAAAATAAAAACTGGGGAAAGAAACTCATTGATAATATACTACCGGATGATAGATGATGACTGAAACTTTGCTATCAGATTCCCGATGATTCCCAAAATGCGTGGTTAAAATTCAATTTTCTGTAATTATTCATTTTGAGTTGTAGCTACACAATGACGTTCAAGAAGTTCCTGAAAAAATGTAAATAAAGACAAAATATTCTTTGCTTTTACCTGATCAATAGCACTGTTACTCTGTTATCACTTTTCACTAAAGTTTCCACACCATGGATATTTTCTTCAGAAACTGTGCCACACAATGACTGTGGATTTTGGAAGTTTCCTCTGTCCTCAACGATTAATCCATTCATAAAGAGCGGTTTTTCTTTGGCGCATTTTCTCCGTTTACAACTGTGATAGCATTAATATTATTAGGTTTGTTTCCCACTCTAATTTAACTTAGTATTTTACATTTGCCTTTTCTTCAAATTTCACGGAATCCATGATCACAAATACTTTTAACTAAAATGGCGATATTACCACGCGTTGGTATGGTATAGGATTGTAGTGAATAACTGGTAAAACAAATCTCTACAAGCGTTTGATGATATCAATGTAGCATTCTGTTTACGAATAATCATCACATTTTACAGAGAAATGTATATATATATATGTCACCGTTCACCATTGACAGAACATGCCACGACAAGCCAGTTCGCAACAATGACAGACGGCAAACCGATCGCACGCAGATCCAACCACGAGCTTTTCAACAGAAACAGAGCTGGAATTATCGCGCGCGTGCTAGTACCAGACTTGTTCTCCAGTGGATTCTTGTAAAAGCCACAATAAGAGCCTTATATCATTGTTTTTACTTTCTCTTACTATTGTAAGAGAAATTATTGTGATCGTGTTATGTACGTTACGTGGTTCTCTGAGCCCAAAAAATTGGTGTTTAGACATGGATCAGCATAACACAAAAAAAGGTTATAGTAACTTTCCACATTCAAATCAACAAGTGTAGTGCGTGACAGAAACATTAAATTGAAGGTAACTCTCTACACGAACTTGATAGCCTTAATCTGATGATGTATGAAATCTGAAACCGGTCAGAAATATATATATATAGGGTGACCAGAGTTATATGCTCCACCCACTTCTTTTTTAAACGGCGGGAAATTTCGAAAAAATAGAAAACACGTATTTAATCATTTTTAGTCTAGTTTATTTTCAGTGATTGATCCATTTTTTTATACCCCAATATCCCGAGATACAGCATCCAACTTTTTTTTTTCAAATGGAACATTAATTTTTTTTTGCATATTTTTATAGTACTTGAGCCTCTAAAAAAAAAAAAAAAAAAATTTTAAATCGGTTAGGTTTTTCAAAAGTTATGGTAATTTAAAATATGAAAAACAAATTTCAGTTTAATGTCAAAATTACCTTATTTTTTCTTTAAAGAAGCTCTTCAAACTGGGCACCATCAACGGATAGGCAAGCCAAAGCTCTGGACTCCCACGCTCTGTTTGTAGCAGCACTTAGGTGGCAAAGTCAACATCTAGGCAGGCTAGAGTTATTCGACGTTCCAGATCTTCGACTGAAGCCACGGGATTAAGGTTACTGTACACTTTATTTTTTAGATATCCCCACAAAAAATAGTCCATTGGGGTTAAGTCCGGAGATCGAGGTGGCCATTGGATCGGACCATGAGTTCCTAACCACTTTTCGTGGAAATTTCTGTCCAGGTAACGTCGAACAACTCTCGCATTATGTGCCGGGCAACCATCTTGTTGAAAATACATATCTAGCCGACGTTTTAGAGGAACATCTTCAAGCAGAACTGGCAAAATGTCTCTTAAAAAAGTTAGATACCTTTCACCAGTTAAGTTCCCTCTGTAGAAGTATGGGCCGATTAGTTGGTTTCCTAAAATCCACACCAAACGTTTTTAGAAAAAACAACCTGATGGCGTGTGGCGAAGGTAACTTGTGGATTTTCTTCAGCCCATATTCTAAAGTTCCAACGATTAAGAAGGCCATTGTTGGTAAACATTGATTCATCAGTCCATAAAATTGTGCATTTTTTGTGGGGATATCTAAAAAATAAATAGTACAGTAACCTTAATCCCGTGCCTTCAGTCGAAGATCTGGAACGTCGAATAACTCTAGCCTGCCTAGATGTTGACTTTGCCACCTAAGTGCTGCTACAAACAGAGCGTGGGCGTCCAGAGCTTTGGCTTGCCTATCCGTTGATGGTGCCCAGTTTGAAGAGCTTCTTTAAAGAAAAAATAAGGTAATTTTGACATTAAACTGAAATTTGGTTTTCATATTTTAAATTACCATAACTTTTGAAAAACCTAACCGATTTTAAAATTTTTTTTTGTTTTTTTTTAGAAGCTCAAGTACTATAAAAATATGCAAAAAAAAATATAATGTTCCATTTGAAAAAAAAAGTTGGATGCTGTATCTCGGGATATTGGGGTATAAAAAAATGGATCAATCACTGAAAATAAACTAGACTAAAAATGATTAAATACGTGTTTTCTATTTTTTCGAAATTTCCCGCCGTTTAAAAAAAAAGTGGGTGGAGCATATAACTCTGGTCACCCTGTATATATAAAATATATAAAATTCCATCATTATCAAAGAAAACAGAATTATATTGGTTTCCTGATTGCAGCTAAGCATAAAATATGAAATTATCATTATTTATAATAAATCTTTTCGTATTATTTATTATTATTATTATATATATATAATATTTCAGCTTATCGACACACATGATGTAAAAAAGTAAAAAATTGTTGTCCGAATTGAAACATGTCCGATAGTTGCTGATTTAATAATTTAAGAATTATTTATTTTGTATATATTTATTTATTTTAATTAACCCATTAAACACTTGACCAAGTGTACTGAGAACTTGGAGGTGCGTAAACGTCCTACGCCTAAGAATTATTTTTATCATTCAAGGTAAATTATTATTTCAATAATTGAAGTAAACATGGATTTATTCTATTGATAAAAAAAATGACTTTACACCCTTTGCGGGGTATTGTTGACTACAGCAACTGGAAAAGTTAAAAAGAGGGGGGAAGGGTCATTACGCTTGAGAGCATTCCCCGTCTTGTATTGATTGGAATATTTCCCGTAGAGGGGACCCCCTCCCCCCCCGTGAAAATGAGATCAGAACTTTATTGGATTTAGGTCTCAGCGCGACCCTCCTAACCGTTTAACCGTTTGCGTTAACTTTTTTTTTCTTTTTTTTTAAAAAAGTTCCTGCGCGGAAAGAATGATATAGAATGAATATATAAAGAAGGAAAAATGTATACAAGTAGTATACAAGTTTTTTTCAACAAAAAAAAAAAAATGAAATAAAAATAAAAATAACGAATGAATGGGAAAAAAACATGATGATTTTCAGTTTACATGGGGAAAAAAATGAGTGATTTGTAAGTAATGATTGGAACTGAATAAAAGAAACTTTTGCAGTTTTTTATTTTATTTTCTATTTATTATTATTATTATTATTATTACAAATATCCATGATTAATGCTAATCTAAGTTTGAAAGATGGCGAAGTAAAGCTTTAACAAAATGGTCGATTGCGTATATCGATGTGTTTATACTGAATATATATGTATACTGAACTAAATAAATACCAAGTATATACAAATACAATGGTATTAAATCTAATGTTTGTGAAATAGTTAATAAGGTTTCTGTATGAAGTAATAAATCTTTCCAACCATCTTATAATTAATGAAAAGTCTTTCTAGAGTGTTGTGATGTTGAAACATTTATATGGCAGCCAATGTAGTTATTATTTATACAAACCGACCAACCTGTTGCAATGTAATTTTATGGCTAGCAGAATTATTTCAAATACAACCTTGATCCTGACTGATTATCATCATGTTTTCCATCTTTTGATGACATTATCAAGAAAAAAAAAAAAACGACATAATACATGTCTAATATACGAGGATATTTCCACAAAAAGAAATCTGTCTTTCACTGTTTTATCTGAGAATAAAAAAAAAAAAATTGGTGTGGCTCAACGAGAAACCCACAATCGAATTGCATCATTTTGGGGGCCCTTTATTAGTATCTGTAATGACATGGAAAGTCATACTAATGTCAAAGTGGTTCCAGCCAACTGCCATCCTTTGGTCGCACAAGGTCGCACACTAGGACAGATGTCTTGGTGTAAGTGTGGGCAACCTTATCGGTGCTTGCTTTTGATGTAAGGTATTGAAAAGGTCTTTGTTGTTTGTTTTTGGTCGCGGCATTGTCTTGAAGCCGGCGGCCTGCTAGGTCGCTGGTTATAAATTATTCTTTCATTACTGCCATCCTTTGTTAAGCTAGCAGCTGGCTGGAACCACTTTGACATTGGTATGACTTTCCATGTCATTACAGATACTAATAAAGAGCCCCCAAAATGATGCAATTCGATTGTGTGTTTCTCGTTGAGCCACACCATTTTTTTTTTTTTATTCTCAGATAAAACAGTGAAAGACAGATTACTTTTTGTGGTAATATCCTCGTGTGTGGTAATATCCTTCCACTCAATAGTAGTTGTAGATCATTGTATGTTTAGTTGATATACGAAGTTAGGAGAAAATTGTAGAAGCCATTTTAGAGAAAATCGCGAAAAAGTGAAAAAATTATTTAATAAAGTGGTACTTCAGGTGGAGGAATTTTGACACATAACTTATCGTCAGATCCCAAGGTGATACCTAAACGAAATATAAGTTTGAACTTTCTGCGATTTTTCGTTTTTGAGCTATGCTGTTCACATACATACATACATATACACACACTCACACACACACACACACACACACACACACACACCATTTTCTGAAAACCACTTTTTTGGACTCAGGGGACTCAAAACGGATATTTCCGGTGAAAAAAACCGGTATCAAAAATTTTACACGATTACAATACTTCCACTCAATAGTAGTAGGAGAAAGTAGATAAAAAATTCTACACAATTTCTATGGCAGCAGCGCGTCCGGGCTTTCATTAAATTTAATTTATTTATTAACATTACATCAACAGCAATCAGTAATAAGGTTGAAGTCAGTATAAGAAAAATTAACAATATTGTTTATACAAAGGGAACAATATAAATCAATATGTCCTAAACGATTAAAATATTTCTTGAATAATACAATCGACATATTATGAAAATCGACATTACCGGGAACATTATCATTCCATTCTATGCATATCTTGAAATGACGTTGCTGTCAGAATATGCATTAATCTTGTAAAAAGGAAAAGCAAAGGATAATGATTCATGCCATCTGCAAGCAGCGAGCAATCCAGAAATTTGTCCAGGAAGCCAAAATTTAGGGGAGCCATTTTGGCTGTAACTGTGAGAAAAATATTGATGTGTTAAATATTCAATTAATAGAAAAGTTCACATATCGATTTTTTCGTTCGCTAAAATTTTACAGCGTATTTATGTTGTTAATGTCTAAAAGCTAAAAATGTTTACACTATTATTGAAAAATTAACTCAGAATTTGTAAAGGTCGATGCTTGAACTTGTTTGAACATGCAAATACTTCTCTAAATAGAATAGCATTAGCACGCGAGCAGAGCGCTGCTTCAGCTTGTGTTTGAACATGCATAGACTTGCTTAAAAATATATATATATTGTTAAAAGCTGGCAATTTGTCTTTTTGACCGGGATGACGTAACGGCTGGAGCGGGCGCTGCTGCAAGATGGTACAAGAAAAGGAATGACAGCAACTCTAGCCCCGGATACACTGTTTTACCATTTTGTAATTTCTTTAAACACAGGAAATCAGTACAATAAGCTCTTATTTTCTTGTCGTATTTAATTTTAGCACCAGTAGCGTAAAACTTCTAATATTACTTTAATGAAGCCAGATTGAAAACCCTGAAGTTTAGTATGATCATCAAATTAAAATCTTCTATTTATGCGTTGTAGACAACCAGTATCCTTTTAGACTTGGGATCAGTAAAGATTGAGAATGTGCCGCAATATAAAGCCCCAAAGTTCTGGCAGCCTTTCTGTATGTTTCCTCGAACAGTATCCTGAATGAAAAGTAATGTCTTAAGGCAATTCCTATATCCCTTAAAGAAAATACCAAATTCACTTACGATACCCTATTTAACACCATTTTTCTATAATTTACATTAACCAGCAACCCATCAATCAAACACGTAAACACACATAAAAAAGTATGTGTACGTGCGGTCAGAGAAGTGAATGTCAGAGAGTACGGTTATATTAATTTATTGTGTTACACTATTTAATTATTTATTTATCTTATTATTATTGTTTATGTTTATTAGTTATTCCATAATGGGAAAACAACTGACATAGAAAATAAATGAAAATTAAATATTAGTTTTTAAAATTTAAGAACAACATTTAAAATAAGATAATAAATATAAATAAATATATAAATAAATAAATAAATATTTAAATTTATTCCGCAACATGATTTAAACTTTATATTTCCATTCATTGATTTTTCCTGTTTTTTTAAGAATAAAAAATACAATGTTTTTTAAACATGGAAACAACATAAGGCCTTAATCAGGTACAAAGAAAAATTCCTCTATCAAATCTAGTTAGTCATAACAAAACATTACTGAAAACAGTGTGTAAACCGATTCTACTCTGGGTAAGTCTGTGTTATTACACTGTTTATCAAGGACGTCCTGATGATGGGCGAGCACTCGATAGTGGTCAATGACCACAAAAAGAAGCAGGCTATTGTGGAAAATATATCTGATTCCTTCCATTTCTGAGAACCCAACCACAACCATTTAAGTCGGTTAAATTATCAAATGGTCAATGAAGTGCCAATAAGAGAGAAAGAATAAACTTCATCCGGCTTAACTTTAGATACTCGGTTCTCATATCTGTATAGATTAAAAGTTTTATTCTTTCAATACATACGTATATATATTCAAAAAATAAAATTGAAACAAAAGTTTTTATATTGTAAATATGAGAATCATCAATAAGCAAAGAGAAAAGTGGCTATAGTTTTAATGTAGTATAATTAAGTCAATATATAATTATTTATATAATTTATATTTAATAAATTTATATGCTTGCCCTAGTTATACTACTTTTTTATCCGGCTGTAACAGCAACCAAAGAGAGTAGAAAGAAGACAACCAAAGAGAGTAGAGAGAAGAGAAACGAACCCAACCACTCTCTCGGACTGGAGTGGGAGACGCCAGATAAATACAACAACGGACAGTCCAGAAATATACAGTTCACTAGACTTCAATCTCGACAGTCACTACGTGTCAATCCACTCTACCTTAACCATTCTCTATTGTAAATTCCAAGCAGACTGAGTCTCTTTATTAATATACTAGTTAACCAGGTATTAACAAAGTCTTCTCATTTCATCAACCAGACCCAAATTCTCTCCACCTAACTCCATCCATTATTCTGGCAATAAAAAAAATTTCTTTGTCTTAAAGCGTGCGCCAGATTTGCACAATTGTCTTCACTTCTTCGTGGATATAAAACTTGACGGTCCTCCTAAGTTAATGACTCATTAAGAGGACCATACGAAAAGAAACGTCTGCTTCCAAGCGTCAAATCATGAAGTAGAAGCATCGCGGTTATTCTGTGTGGAAAGCATTCAAAACCAGCAATATGAAAAGTCGGATTTTCTTTTTATTGGAAGGAAGTATAATATCAATTATTCATAATCACAGGCAGACACAGCTAATGAGTGAGTGAGAGGGTTCTTGAAAATAAACTGAAATCTATGAACCTTAAAAAAGGATATGGTTTGCAGAGAACTGAAATTCTCTTATTGAAGGACAAAGCTAGTCCAAAACCAGCACAATCACCATTTGCAATGATTAAAAAATCAGCTGAGAAGTTCTGCCACACATGTGCCTTAAAACCCGGAACTCGCACTTTCAGATTTTTGTTTGTTTGTTTGATTCCCTCAAATAGTTTGCATTAAGCTTTTTTTGTCAGCTTTTGTCAGGGAATTTTGTTCAAAAATTATTGGTAAATTATGAGTTTCACTTAACACAGCTATAACTAACTATATTAACTATATAACCGGTTGTTTCTTTAATTATTGAATGGTTTTCGTATGCATTATTCAACAGCGTGTAGTTAGCGCACTTACTAGCAAAGATGGCCGGCCTTTTGTATTATGATAAAGATAGTATATTTTCTAAATAATGTCAATTGTGTTATTTAGGAGGTCTTTATGTATAATCTTATAAATGTAATAAATATAATGGAATAAATATAAATAAATTTCATTATTAATTTTCAGAAATGAGAAGACTAAAAAAACCTGTATATTTTCAGGCTTGTTAAATAGTTCTTTCCCAGCAATATTAGCGAATCCTTACTAGCTTTCTCAAACTAACAGGACAAATCACTTTCCAAAGATTTCAATGTTTTCAAGTAAATCTGTCGAAGTTTTTTCTTATCATAAAATTTGTGTCTCTTATATTTAATTACTAATTACTATCTTATATAACACACATTTACAGTGGGTGATAATTTGGCTGCATAAAGCGATTTGAAATTTGTACTTTACACAAACAAAATAATTATATTTTGTTTTTGCCTTTGACAAATTTCATTAAAACATAAAAATAATTAAGCAACAAATAATAATAATAATATTTGTTACATATTATATTATGGTCAATAAAACAACTTAGTTATTAGAACTGTATAAAAAAAAAAATAATAATCCCGATGGCTACAAGGTCTGTCCACTGATTTGTAAGCCTCGCTTATGTTTTCAGTTTAGGCAGTAAAGTGTAATCTCCATAGTAACTGTTTCCCATATAATCTTAAAGGTCCGAACTAACATTCTGATTAAATTGCCACCGTAACATTTAAGATAAATGGAAAGAAAATATATTTCTAAAAAATTTAATTTTTTTTTTGTAATTACTTTCTCTCAGTGTTCTAGGAAGAAATATTTCGGTCATGTGTAATGGAATCCGAATCATTTATAGATTCATAGGATCCGAAGAGCGTAGGAGCAAATTAAATGAATCAATCCCCACCTAGGCCAGACTAGGAAGGGACAGTTGGATTCATATAAATAGAGCGACAAGCAGTATAGTTCAGGGCAATTTATAACGGGTTAACAGCCAGTCAGTAACCTATTTGCTACCTTCTCATCACTCAGCTAGTCTGTTTCTTTATATATCTCTCGCTACCTAACTTCTATTTTACTATAAAGTCCTTGCAGTTTGTGTGTTCTATTCATTATACAGCATATATTCCATTTTATTTCTCCAATATCCTTTTCGTCCTTTATGTCAATGATTTACCTTGCATCAAAAACGTAGAGGTATTACAATACGCAGATGACACAGCATTGGTCACTACTGGTGAGAACCCCATGGAATGCAATAAACATGCTGAATTAGCGATAAACCGGTTGGCTAAATACAGTGCGGAAAATCATTTAATAATGAACGCGTCAAAAACACAGGAATTAATCTTCTCACTAAAAGAAGAAAAGGTACGCACGGTGCGCTATCTAGGTATAATACTAGATACTAAATTAAATTATGGTGCCTTAATTGAGGAAAAATGTGAGAAATTAAGTAGACTGTGTTATTTGATGAGACGACTGACTGACGTACTGAGCATTGAAGGACTGAAGACGGCCTACTATGCGCTGTTCCATTCAGTCATGACTTATGGCATAATGTTGTGGGGAAGCGCGCCACTAGCGGTGAATGTGTTTAAGTATCAGAAGAAGATAGTAAGAATAATATGCAAGGTTACGAAAGGATACAAGTTCGCGAACTATTTCCTCGATTAGGCTTTCTGACACTACCCTGCTGCTATATCCTTAAATGTGCCGTATTTGAACTAGAACATCCAAATAAGTTCCGGCGTACAGGGGAACTACATAACATTACGGCAAGGCAAAACAACTTATTGGAGGTGCGTGCACATCGGACTTCAAAAGTTGGGAAAAGCCCACTATATATGGCCGCTAAAATCTATAATTGTTTGCCCGAGTCTTTGTTTCAGGTGAGCCTATCAAAAAATAAATTTAAAAAGAAACTTAAAAAATATTTACTAAATAAAAATCATTACTCCATAAACGAGTACCTGTGTAATTGATTGAAACTTTTTCTTTTTTTGACACTGTTCTGTAACCTTTGGTGCTGTACGAATAAAGTATCTATCTATCTATCTAACTATCCATTCTCTCAAATTCTCTCTCCTTCTAGCATTCATTATATGTGTCAAATTTTCGAAATAAATTTTTCTGAGAAAACACATTTTGAAGTATTCTCAGACTCTATGTGCTAAACTCAATAGTTTCATTATCAGCCGCAGCAAATGCCACCATCTTGTCTCCAAGAGCACTTCAACTATGCATTTTGTCACGCTCATTGCAATGTATTTGCAAATGAGCTTCAATATGAAGAGCCAATATCCCATCTTCAGATATGAGAAACTGAATAGAACGTCAAAAATTTTGTGGGCTTAACGAATAGTTGCCCGTACGAACAGCTTTAAGAAGTTATCATATCTCATGATCAAACACATGAACCTTTAAATGGTTCACAAAGTTAGCCATACTAGCCAATCTACCTTTAGAACAAGCAAGAGTTCTAATTAGTCACGTGCTTTTCAAGCAACTCACAGAAGCCAGCGTTCTACCATTCTACATTCATATATCATGCTATCAACAACATTAATCTCCTCTCGGTCACTCTACCCTCCATATACACTTCTCTCTTCATTAAGTATATCGTAAATATAAATTGTAAGTAAAATGCTAAGTTATGTGTTTCGACAATTCATCATTCAATCACATCATCATATATTATTTACTTATTCTATATTATGGATGGCCATTCAATCTTCTTTAGATGGTCGGCTTTCCATTCAGTTTCTCCTACCACTATGTCGGAGCAGAGACAAAATCTAGGTAGGATATTGGCTTCATATTGAATGGAATTCAAACCATTAGAGTTCCCTGAACATATATATAGTATTTTTTGCTAATAAGTAATAAATATAGATTTTTCCTGAACATAACATAGTATTTTTATATATATACATATGGTTTGTAGTGTATGTGATTGCAAAAGGTCATGTGTGTTTATGTATATGTAAGGTGTGTGTATTATAATCAAAAAAATTATAGAGTTTCAAACTTGATATTCCGTTTAGCATTGGATCTGAAATGAAGGTCAGCATATCAGCTACTCAGATTTTTGAAACCTTGGTTCTCAGGGTATTGCCGTGTGTTTGTTTACGTTACTATTAACAAGCACAGCAAGAACTTCCTTTCAGCGATACCTTATTCACGACGTCCTCATATAGCATAGAAAACACGATTAAAGCTGGAGGCAGCCCGGATTAGAAGAAACCCTCGTAGGAAACAAAAATAACATGTCTTCCGACATTGGTTTGGGTATCAGAAAGATCTGTGTCGAGTAGAAAATGGGTAATGACTGTATTGGGTAATAGGTGATTGGCTGTATTGAACTGTCTTGTACTGTATCGAACTGTATATCTCTGGACTGTCCGTCGCTCTATATATACAGTTTCTCCCACTCCAGTCCGAGAGAGTGCCTGGGTTCGTTTCTCTTCTGTTTACTCTCTTTGGTTGCTGTTACATAAAAATCATGTTCCATTTCAAACTGGTGAGTTTTATCTCCTATTCTTTATTGTGACATTGTTTATGGCTGGGTTAGGTGAATACATCAGGTTTTTCTTATGCTACTTGAAAAGCAGTACATAACGTGTTTATAGAGCTAGAATCTGGTTTTATGCTTTTCGAAGTCGGTTTTCTTTGATGCCAATATTTTTGGCATGAATGATTAGTTTTGGATAGATTCATGCAGTTTTTTCATAGAATGAATTTTCACTCCCTTATTAAGCTATATTAAATTTTTGTTACAGTTGAAGTAAAAACCAACTTCTTTAGCAAGAAGATAATATTGAATTTTTCACCAGTGCAGAAATAAAACTGGCAGGCAGTTTAACTTTTAGAGTCAATATTTTTGCATTTAGAGAGCACCATAATTTAATTTTTTTTTTTTTTTTTGCTCTATCAACCATTTCACAATAATGAGCTTAAGAAAATACTTTTTTATATAGATTCTAGATTAAGTTATAAATCATTACATTCACTGCTGGGGCTGTACAAGAACATCATCCATAAAGATGGTTACACATTGTTGCTAGAATTATTCACAAAGCATTAAGAATAAACAGCCCATAGTGATTACATCCCACAAAGCTATTACCAACAAGGTTTATACAATTCCAGTATAAAGGGTGTTAAATTGAGGGACCAAATATTGATCCATAAAGGGACGGGATGATAACTCCCTTGCGATGAAAAGCATGGATACAGCTTCAACAGTATTACAGTAATGTAGGCAGAAGAATATTTTAGTTTATTTCATAAATAATCATTATTTCCTTTGGTATTAACATTACATTCCAAGTCCATGGAACTTATTACAATTTTTTAGATTCTCTTCATGCTGTACAAAAATCGTTTTATTATGTTTAATTTCTCCCAACTGAGGCAACATTCAATAAAAATTATAGTTTGAAGAAAATATTTTCTTTATAATTATAATTATGTAAGAGAAATTAATTGCAGTAAGAAAAAGACTGAGTGCTTCACATCACATTATATATATACACATTAAATTTCATATAATAAAGAGGAAACAAATGGGAAGCGAATTTATTTCAATGCAACGTTGAATGTATGTCATTGTATTTTCAAAATGTTAATTCGCTCTAGGATCAGATCTAATAAATATACAAAATTGAGTTCTGTATTCCATCCATTATTGTTTATTATAGGTCAAAACCTTGTAATGCATCTCTGTTATCCTTTAGGTGGATAATGCTATGGACGTCATTGAATATTATTAAAAATTTAAATATAATTTATTTGGTTTTTTGAAGTTTTCTAAATGCATTTATATTCTGAGCGAACTATGGCAAAAAATATATTCACATAAAATTGGCTTTTTAAAAACAAAATTTAAGGAGTTTGTCTATCAAGGCTTATGGTAGACGTGCGGATTTTGATTAATCCTTAATAGATGAAGCGTTTTACCATCCCAGCCTCAATGAGACTGGCTAAGTAATTTTTCATTACAAAACAAGCATGACCTAGTTTCAGGGCAGAGGATGCAACTTTTAAAAAAACTAGTATGAAACACTCACATGGCTTTCACTCTAGGTAAGTTTATTTTTCTTTTTACCCTGTGGAGAGGGAACATGCCATACGCTATAAAAAGCCTACCCCTTCTCAGGACCCTGACGACGCCGACCAATGTTTTATCGTTAAAAACAACACTGCCATAACCAGATAGTGAGCTGTTAGAGGCTCCTAGGTTGAGAAAACCCAAGAGCAGCGCTGTTGGACTCGAATCCGGAACCTCCGCATTCCAAAACCAGCACGCCATCACTGAGCAAATCCCCGGATTCCCTTATTATAATAATATTAATTATTTTACCAATAATTAATTAAATTTTGTTTTAAATAAAATTTAATTCCAACATTTTCAGCAACACATTTATGTTAGTTGAAATTATGTGTAAAATTAATAAATTTGCTTCTCAGCAAATAGCAGGATTGCACCAAGTCCAGTGAGTGTTATTATCAACAACATTTTAACATCACAGCTTCTCTAAAACCTACCTAAAATCAATTTATATCTGTAAAGTTAAAATTAATTTCAAGAATGAAGAAATCGGAATTATTTTCAAGAAAATCGTGAAACTTTGGGAAAAATATTCCAATAAAACGCATTTCCGGCTGATGACGTTAAAGTCAATCGCCTGCATGTCATGTGCCCCCTGCGTTATCTAAACGATTGACAATTGTCGCTAAAGAGGCAGTCCAAAAAAAATTAATAACGATAAAATGCAACGGTCAGCAAACTGTCGTTTTAAAGACCCTGGACAAGCCCCCTCATCAAGCTTAGGGTCATTTTTTTGTTTTTGGAATCCGGGGAATTAACTAAGTGACAAATAAATACACTGAATTTAAGAATATTATACTTGAACAAAATATTGACCTAATAATTCATTCACTAAAAACGTTTTTTTTTCGAATATTCCCGGGAGACCTCGAAACCTGCATTTCCGGTGAAAATTCAATTTCGAAGAGTTTATCGCCATCACAATACTTCCGTTTTAAAGAAGTCAGATAAAAATGTTATTGCAGCTAGTTTCGAGAAAATCCAACCCAGAAAAAGCAACTCTCTCTCTCTCTCTCTCTCTCTTTCACACACACACACATACACACACTTCCACCACTTACAGGCATGTGCTCTGCGCTCTATAAGCGTATACAGTAGCCCGAGACAACGAAACGAACCCATACTATTGTGTGGGACGACCAACCGCGCTAACGAGTCCAGTTGATTTCGTTCCAGTAAACTAAGTCGCACCAAGTCGCCATTGAAAATACCCTTTTCTTTTTACTGCAATTAGTTTCCAATGAATTCGATAATTTTTAAATGAAGATGCATACAATGTTTGTGCTTTAAACATTTGTTCCAAATTCTGCTAAATGGAATTACAGTGGTAATTCAGTTTTACTTTATGATTGGTCTATAAAGTTCAAGAAAAATATGAACGCAATGGTGTTCAAGCTGAGCCACTTTTCTCTCTTTAGCATAATATAAACATCAGTTTTTACCATAATAAAATTTCTCCAGATTAAATCAAGTCACAATAACTTGAAATATTCTTATTTTATGCATGGATTAGAAACTCATGTCTCCTACCCGTCCCCACCCAACAAAGTCTAATGCAACAACTTTTGTTTTAAGCAAAGTTATTTAAGCAGAACTCTGGCTTAAGGTTCTGTGTATTCTCTTTCAAAAGCAAAACAAAGTTTTATACAGAGTAATATTATAAGGTGAAAGGAAAAGGAAAAATGAAATATATAAAGGATAAACATGAAAAGAAAAAAAAAAAGAAAAGAAAATGGTCACAAGAAGAAAGGAAACGAACAAGAAAAGTAAAAGTAGTAGGTATCAAGGAAAATGTCAAATTTCCCACACAAGAACAAACATACATACACTACAAACAACTAGAAATATGTAGTTTAGTGAAATCTGGATTATAACCAGTAAGTTCTGCCAAAGACTTTTTTTTTATTCAAGTCATTTTGTCATAAGAGAGAAGTGGATGATTGGGCAAGCAAGCAAAGGATATAAAACTACACGAGAATGTTAGGGGTTTACAGGCCCTAATAGGAGCAAGCAAAACCTTCTGGGCAGCCTACATTATGTTTTCCTACAGCTGTACCAAATTGTACCATTATGTTTGTTGTAGAATGTTATGTATCAAGCTCCTTACACTTACATCAATATGCTGGGCAGATAAAGTTGTTTTAAAATGAAACACTTGCAAAATATATGTTAGACAAAATAAAATTCTAAACATTATACTTCATATAAGCTTTAAACAAAAGATAGATGTTAGATCCATTATGTGATTAAGCAATTATATCTTTAATAAATACGAAGTTTGTATTAATGTAAACTGTTTTGCAGAAAACTCATTCTTAAGTTTCTTAAGAAAGTCATGAATATAAATAAAATTAAGATGTCGCAGTTACAATCGCTGCTTAAGCAGTTCATCTAAACAAAAGCATACCTAAGAAGTGGGTAATCCAAAGGTGAAGTTCGGCATTTCAACTGAAAATCCAATGTTGTCCATTAAATGGAACACTTCAGACTAGTCGTCCATCCTGAGTAAAAACTTTTAACAATAGCAAAATCCACTCAACCCACTCAGCAAAATTCTTAGGGTCATCCTGGATGGAAGATTTGCTTTTTGCTTGTATCCAGCTTCTGCAACAATGTGCCTTAACTCTTCGACAAATCGCAGTGAATGATTGACTGAGATTGAAGCCTCCTTTCATATTGGGTAATAGTCGTAGCGTCATTTGTTGAGCTGCTAAAGGACAATTCTAAGGAATGTGCAACTGTTTGACTAAGCATTTCCGGTGATGCTGTAGTTTTTAGTACTTGTCTCCTGGTTAATCAGCAGCGAGACTTGTGGTAACGACTTATAAACGGAATTTTACCCACAAGGTAAAATTTAAAATTCTTCTATTTGTTTCAATTTTTTTTATTACTATTATTTTGCAACCCGTACAAAGAAATATACATCATGCAAATTGATGACTATATAAGAGGTGATTCATTAGGTGACCTCATGATCATCAACGCTTTAAGCGGCGAGGAGGATTGTCGGGGTGGAAAGAGGAAGAGAGGACTTGCGCTACAAAATTAGGATGACCTGATACATTGGTGTGGAGTGTAATAAAACGTTAGGGGATTAGTTTGGAAATTAAGGGGTATTGATGGACTTATGGAGGGTTTGATTGGACATATAAAGGGAGCATTGACAATTTGTCTAAGGACTTTGGTGTGGAAGGATTGTGTTTTCTGGATATTGGATGGTTTAGCTGATCCCCACATTCCAGCTCCGAAAGTCCGGATCGGTCGTAAGAGTGTTTTTTAAATTGTCGTTGTGTGTGTGTGTGTGTGTGTGTGTGTGTGTGTGTGGTGTGGTGTTGCGGGCTGGATCCGCACGCGAAGGGCGCAGTTCTGATTTTCTTTTCCCAGAAACCTCTATAGCTCACTGTCTAGTTATGGGCAGTGTTGTCTATAACGAGAGAACACTACCACGAGGCAGGCAGTGCACTGAGATGGGTTTGAATGACAATGACCGCAGATATTGTCACGCCTTAAAAAAACAAATGCTTTTACTGTTTCATTCTTAGTTTCAATTGGCTTGATTAAGGTAGAACTTTGACATATGAAAGTATTCATTAGGATGGGAATATTTATTGGTGTGAATGAGTTAGGTACTGTAAATAGGTTTTTAGCAAATGTGTGTGAAAGTATTTATTGGTATGAATGGTTTATGGCGTGTGAGTGTTTAGGTTTAGAGTTTAAAGGGTATCTGGAATATCGAGTACAGACGGGGTGCGTTTGATGGTCAATGGGAGTGGGGTGGATCCGGGTCTGGGGTGATGCGATGGTGGAGTCGTCGCCATCGCGTTTTTGTTTTTTTTCCAGAGGCAATGTTCAAGACAATAATTCCAGAAGTACTATAACTTTAAAACTTACTTGCTCCTCATTAATAAACAAAAGCCTAATTACTATACAATAATTGAAATAATAATTCTTAATTTCTGAATAATTCTCTGAATCCTTTATAATTGGTTCTTCTTTTTGTTATTTGTGTGTTTTTATATGACAAAATCACAATCGCTGTGGATACTGTCCCTTCCATTATCTGGCTCAATATTTTCCTTAATACTCTCTCACCATTCCGAGACCATCAAATTAAACAACCCAATAACAATATTTCCAGGCAGCTTTGATACCATCCTGTTTGCCCGATTTACCCATAATTTTGAATTAGAATTCACAGACCAAATAAAAAAAGTTAATTCATGTAAATTTCAATATGTACAACCATCAATACGCAATTTCTTACGCAAATTATAGCATAGGACTAATTAGAGATGAAAATCAATAATACAAGGTGGCTTCAATTTGTTATGAAATACTTAATATTGTTTTATGACGATTTTGTGGTCATCGTTCGCCCATCTTTAAAATGCGTTTTTCAGACAGTGTGACAACACAGACTTGCACAGAGCAAATTCAGTTACACATTGTCTGAAAAACGCATCTTGAAGATTGGCGAACGCCCGAAACCGGTCGATCACCTCTAAATGAAGCAGGCTAACACGGAAAATGTCTCTGATGCTTTCCAGCTCTGCGGAACCAACCACCACAACAACATAGAAGTGGTAGATTTATATCTTTGCCGTTAGTATTCTTAAGTTTAAAAGAAATCATTATAATGGATGATTCGTTGAAAGTTTGTTTTAGAGCTCCATAATATGATTTACAACAAAAGATTTAAAATAAAACATGGTCTATATATCAACTCAAACTGGTTATTATCTAAATTAGAAAATTTTAAAGTTATTTTCATATTTTCAGCAAATGTACTAACGCTAAAAAAAAAAAAAGATTATAAAAAATGTCCAAGTAGGTAAATTCTGTTAGAGAAAAATACTAAACATGAAAATTATTATTATTACTTGGCACTATAATCCGCTTGCGCGGGCCTTGGCCTCCACCAACTGTCTCTATCTTGCGCTGCCATATTCCAATTTCGCAGACCAAGTAGGATTTTTTGTTGTGGTCTCGCAGTGGGTTGTTTTATTCCAGTATGTGTTACTGATCCCACCCCCAAATCCCAACCTGTAGGGCAGGATTTTCATTAGGCTTACTCCAGTAGCCTTTGAACTGATATTCTAACCCACAGGACAGCGGGGATAGTGGTAAAAAGGATTAAAGGTGAATGGGAGAAAAAAAAGAAAGAAAATAATGGATAGTAGAAGATAATAACGGACAGTGTTTTTTTTTTATCGCTTTTTACGATAAACGGTGAAACCTGTGTCCTCAGAACCACACGAGGACCAGAAACAATGTGGAAATTAAATAATAAAAAATAAAAAATACAAAAATTTAAATTCACTTTCTCATATGTAGGCGACAGATTAGAAGAAAATTCTAAATATTCAAATTTCATTTCAATGGCGCGATGAATGCCTCTTCATTCCAAAATATAGATCTAAAAATAGAGATCCAGAATTTAATTGGGCAGTAGTTGTTGTAAATGGGAAGGGGTGCCAGCTACAGTGACTGATTGTGCGACCGAGTGTAGTGGAACGGAATCACCTGGACTCGTTAGCGCGGTTAGTCGTGCCACTGAATAGTATGGGTTTATTCGGCCGAGAGTTGTCTCTGGCCAAGCTTTATAGGCTTATAGAACGTAGAACACTAGTCTGTAAGAGTGAGAGAGAGTGAGGGGGTGTGAGTATGTGTGTTTTAGAGAGAGTGTGTGCATGGAAAAGGACAGGAGAGAAGAACAAATCGAGTTTGTTACCCGTATCGATCTGTCCAATCAAAAGTCATTACTGGGGACGCTTAAACTGTTTAGTTCAGGACAATGCTTTCTCTTCTAGAAACCAGTGAAAATCATGGTTACAAACCGTTTAAATCGACTGCTTTTAAATACTGTTCTTTAATATTTATTAAAATTTTTCATTAATTCTTTAAATATTTGATAAAATGTAAATTACAATGATGCTAATGGAGAAAGTAATTTTACGGAAGTAATAACATAATTAGTAGCTCCTCAATTAGGATAGATATTTGATACCCTGTTAGCTAAAAGACAAAAACATACTTAGCACATCCAACGTACATCCAACTCATTAAAAATACATCAATAAGAATGTGACGCTTGAACAGTCGAGCGTAAACTTTACTGTAACCAAACGCTCTATATAACTCTTCAGCAATTCATTTTTTCTTTTCTTTTTATTTTTCATTTCTGTGCCGGAAATAAATTCTTCACAACTCTTAATTTATTCTTAGAACAGAATTCTTAATTTAAAACAATAGTAAGTATTTCATAACAAATTGAAGCCACCTTGTTTTATTGATTTTCATCTCTAATTAGTCCTATGCTATAATTTGCGTAAGAAATTGCGTATTGATGGGGTTGTACATATTGAAATTTACATGAATTAACTTTTTTTATTTGGTCTGTGAATTCTAATTCAAAATTATGGGTAAATCGGGCAAACAGGGTGGTATCAAAGCTGCCTGGAAATATTGTTATTGGGTTGTTTAATTTGATGGTCTCGGAATGGAGAGAGAGTATTAAGGAAAATGTTGAGCCAGATAATGGAAGGGACAGTATCCACAGCGATTGTGATTTTGTCATATAAAAACACACAAATAACAAAAAGAAGAACAAATTATAAAGGATTCAGAGAATTATTGAGAAATTAAGAATTATTATTTCAATTATTGTATAGTAATTAGGCTTTTGTTTATTAATGAGGAGCAAGTAAGTTTTAAAGTTATAGTACTTCTGGAATTATTGTCTTGAACATTGCCTCTGGAAAAAAAACAAAAACGCGATGGCGACGACTCCACCATCGCATCACCCCAGACCCGGATCCACCCCACTCCCATTGACCATCAAACGCACCCCGTCTGTACTCGATATTCCAGATACCCTTTAAACTCTAAACCTAAACACTCACACGCCATAAACCATTCATACCAATAAATACTTTCACACACATTTGCTAAAAACCTATTTACAGTACCTAACTCATTCACACCAATAAATATTCCCATCCTAATGAATACTTTCATATGTCAAAGTTCTACCTTAATCAAGCCAATTGAAACTAAGAATGAAACAGTAAAAGCATTTGTTTTTTTAAGGCGTGACAATATCTGCGGTCATTGGCATTCAAACCCATCTCAGTGCACTGCCTGCCTCGTGGTAGTGTTCTCTCGTTATAGACAACACTGCCCATAACTAGACAGTGAGCTATAGAGGTTTCTGGGAAAAGAAAATCAGAACTGCGCCCTTCGCGTGCGGATCCAGCCCGCAACTGAGTTAATCTTTTTCTTCTAAAAAAGGGAATCCAAAACGGAATATCACGTAGGGAATATCCGTTATGTAAGACTTGTTGCAGAAGTTATTCAAAGACCTTTTTATGAGAAAGGAATTAGGAAGGTTCTTCTTGACATAGCTCCTATTTAATTTGACACACCTCTAGAAAAGAGCACACTCTCCAAAATGGTGCTCTAATCATTTCGTAGACTTGGAAATTGAAATCCCTGCAACCTGATATGTTTTGATTAACAGACTGAAGTATATCCAAATTCGGCCTCAAACGGCTCATTAGGATTGAGAAAAAATCTTATTAGTCGTTCTTCCCATTTCTCTGGCATATGTCAGTAACATATTCATTAGTCTACAAAGACATCTACTTTGAACTAACTCTACTGTGAACACACACACACACACACACACACACACACACACAACTGACAATTTAAAAAACACTCTTACCGATCTGAAATAAGATGCTTTCACTTTTATTGAAAATATTGATTTTAGGTAGTTGTGCGGAATTTATGGGGTTAAATTTAAAAATGTTTTATGAGTTTGATTCAATATTATTGGCGCTTTCTTCTAGACTATATATATTTCTTTTTAAATTAAGGCGCGTCAACTTTAATGGTTATTGGCGCCCGGCGCCTTTTCAGTGCACAGCCAGCCTCCTGACAGTATTCTCTTGCTACAGACAACACTGCCCAACACCGCGGACAGTGTTCTGTAGAGGCTCCTAAGAAGAGAAAATCTAAGGGCAGCATGCTGGATTCAAACCCGGGACCTCCGCTTTGTTAGACCAGCGCACTACCACTAGGTAATCCCTTCCCTTCAAGACTATAATATAATATATCTATGTCCAATGTTTCTCTAACAATTGGATTCCGCCCCTGAACTGCTATTTCTGGAAGGTCTTCAAAAAATCCATTTACCGCTGCTATCACCTCTTCATTTGCCGCAAAACGTTTTCCAGTCACAAATTTCTTAAAGTTGGGGAATAGATGAAAGTCAGAGGGAGCCAATTCTGGCAAATATGGAGGATGTTCCAACAATTCATACTTCAAATCCCTCAATTTTCCCACTGCCAAAACGCCTTTGTTTGTGGGCGGATGGATTGTTCTGGTGAAAGAGGATTTTTTTTATTTTGACCAGGCCTTTTCTCTCTAATTTTTTCATCTAGCTGGTCAAGAAGATATGCGTAGTATTCCCTATTAATTGTTTGACCCTTTGGCAGGTAGTCCATTAAAATTATCCCTTTAGGAATCCCAAAAACCACTAGCCATAACCTTTCCAGCCGATGCAATTGTCTTTGCTTTATTCGGTGCAGAGCCACCGGTTTCGACCCACTGCTTGGACTGTTGTTTTGACTCAGGTGTAAAGTGGTAAACCCACGTTTCATCCACCGTAACTAATCGGCGTACAGGATCGGTTGGATTCTTCTTAAAACATTGCTGAGAAACTCGATTTCTCATTTGTTTGTGAAAAAATGCGGCAACCATCTTGCACTAAGCTTTTTCATACTGAGTTCTTCGCGTAAAATGTGCCGTACTCTTTCTTCTGAGATACCTACAGTGTGATTTTACAGAATAAGTTTTCGAGTTTTTTTGGAAATTTTCTCAGAAAACGAATTTATTGATTTTTATTTTTTTATTTGGAATGCTTACTGCACAGATATAAAGGTTTCACTTTGGGGGGGGGGGATTTCTTTTTGTGATTATGTGACGGGATATGTGACGTCAAATGCCAAATGTTTTGGGATTATGTTCAATTATCATTATCATCTGGATTCCAATTGACCACTTCACCTAATTCTTTACATATGTTAGCGCAACTAAGTAAAAATATCTAAGCTTAAAAAAAAATTGATCCATTTTATAATTTATTGTAACGATTGTTACAATAAACAGAAAGAAGAAGGACATTATTTCCTCCCCAAGAGCAACTAAATTGAAATTTTTTCGAATATAAGGCATATTACAAAAATGGAAAATCGAAAATAACCAGGTTGATTATTTTGAATGATGTAAAACGCAAATTATAGAAAAAATAATCAAACAGTATATTACGGTACTTCCGGATAATCGATTTTCTATTAAGAATTTCAGCTAATCTTTTTTCTATTAAAAACTAAAATTAAAAATCTAATATAGTCACTATGATCGGTGACTCTTAGTACTAGGGCAAGATGAAAACTTCTCGGCCTAGCTTATAGATGGCACTGCTACAAATGAACAAATGAAATAAATGTTTTGTTATGTTGGCACACTTGTTGCAAAAGTAAATACCAAATGTGAATTTTGATCAGACAAATAGTTTGTTTTATACGGTTGTTTAAAGTAAGCGTGTTGTATGTTTTTTGACAAAATGAATAAACTTGAATACAGTTCTGTCATAAAATTCTTCGTTTCAGGTTGTTTATCGCATACAGAAATTCATCCAAAGTTGGTAAAAGTGTAAAAAGAGTCTGCACCTTCGTTATCTACTGTAAAAAAAGAAAAAAATGGACAGCTGTGTTTAAACATGGTCATACATCGATTGAAGATGATCCACGTGAAGGACGGGCAAAAACTGCAACTCCCAAAGAAAATATCAAGAAAATACACAATATGGATCTAGATGATCGACGTTTAAAGATGTATGAGATAGCTAAGGCTGTAGGTATCTCAGAAGAAAGGGTACGGCATATTTTACACGAAGAACTCAGTATCTTAAAAGAATTTAAGAGAAAGCTTTGTGCAAGATGGGTGCGCATTTTTTTCACAAACAAATGAGAAATCATGTTTCTCAGCAATGTTTGTGCCGTTTTAAGAAGAATCCAACCGATTTTGTGCGCCGATTAGTTACAATGGATGAAATGTGGGTTCACCACTTTACACCTGAGTCAAAACAACAGTCCAATCAGTGGGTAGAAACCGGTGGCTCTGCACCGAAGAAAGCAAAGACAATTGCATCGGCTGGAAAGGTTATGGCAAGTGTTTTTTGGGATTCCTAAAGGGATACTTCTAATTGACTACCTGCCCGAAAGGGTCAAACAATTAATGGGGAATACTATGCACACATTCTGGCCAGCTAGATGAAAAATTAAAGAGAAAAGGCCTGGTTTGCAAAAGTTTTCTTTCACCAGGTCAATGCAACCCCTTCCCCCACAAAGGCGCTTCGGCAACGGGAAAATTGAGAGATTTGAAGTATGAATTGTTGCAACATCCTCCCTATTCGCCAGATTTGGCTCCCTCTGACTTTCATCTATTACCAAACATTAAGAAATTTGTAGCTGGAAAACGTTTTGGGTCAAATGGACAAATGATAGCAGCGGCAAATGGATATTTTAAGACCTTCCACAATCGCATTTCAGGGGCGGAATCCAGTTGTTGTAGAAATGTTGGACAAAAAGTATTGAACTAAACGGAAACAACATTGAGAAATAAATGCATTTTTAAATAAATTAAAAAACATTTTCACTGCTAGGCCGAAAACTTTTTAACTTGCCCTAGTATAGTGACTGAGTGAATGTAGAAAATTAACTCGGACATAAAATGAAAAAACAAGGAAATGGAATATTTATTTCAAACCTCATACAAATACTCTCAGCTACATGTATCGGTAAATGTAAATTTATCTCTAAATATAAAATAAGCTACAAATATATTAAAATTCCATTGAATTATAAATACGTAATTTATTTAGCTAATGTACTGAACAGATTCAGAAATATTGTTATTTATCTTGACAGCCATAACATTAAAAAAAAAAAAAATCATATAACTAATCTGAAATTATTTAAATTTAATTTATTTATATTTTGTATATATATATAAGATTAAATGAATATGAATTTGTTACGGTTTGTTTCCTACATTATTTGTACATAAGGTTTGTATAATTTCCAATTTTATTTAATTAACAAATATTAATTTTAAACCGTCAAGTATGTATAGAGGGAGTTGACTTCAACTTTTCAACTTTATAACTTTAGCTCTTTAGCCTCAAATGAGGAATGAGAATCCGAAACTGGCCAGAAAACAACTAAAAACGGATATAATCCTGAATATTATCAAGCATTCATATATTCAATATCTCATATTAGCCCAACTGGATCCTCAAGGAACCTTTTAGGACTACCGACAATCCATTGAGCTCATCTTCAGGGTTGAATGCTGTGAAACATGTCTATGCCTGGAAGCTTGATAGATTTGTGCCTAAAGTCATACCTACCACAAGCTTGGGACCCATGAGTGGGAAAGAGGCGACTAATATAGCAAACCTATCAACCTCCTCGTTCCTTAAGATTCTCGTATGAGCTGCTATCCAAAGTAGAATCACATCCTTGGAGAAAAAAAGCCTTCTAATCTTCTAGAAATTTGCAAGTAAAGATACAAGAATTTGGCGCCTTCAATACAGCTCAACTGTCAGGGGAAACACAAACATTTCACAGCGTATCTGAAATAGAACAAACAATAGCATTAATCTCAACCTGGAAAACAGTGGTCCGTCCATTCACCAAGTGATATTACCAAGTGTTCTGCTGTCTCAATAGACCGCAACCCAGGCCTACCATCCATTCTGGAACCATCCGTGTAACACCGGAAGTAATTTTTCCCAGGTATCACACAAACCATCCTAATATTAACTAATTTTCGCTAGCAAGCAATCTGATAATGTAAAAATGATCAAAATCAATACTCTAACATTCTATCAGAAGTAAAACCTGTTTATACAATGTACGGCAATACATAAATGAGCACTATCTCCTCACAATATTTTTTTAAAGAACAATAGATGTTGGAAATAAAATTTCAATCGATCTTATTAACCAAACAAAAGAGAGTCTAATTTTTTAAGAAATACCACATCAAGTTTAAATTAATGGTCCTTCACAAAACCTTCCTTTTTCCACTTACATGCATTGCATTTATAAAAATACTGTTAAGCGAAGTCACACAATATGGTGTGAAAAATCAAAAGACTTCTCTATTACACTTATATTCACTTAAAATTCTTAAAGTCAGGATTTTAACGTTTATTTTCCTTAATTTTCACTAGGCTGTGGAACCGTTCACTATAATGTCGAGGCACTATAGAAGTCCAATATCTCAACTTCCTCGAATCCGGAAAAATAACACAAATAAAAGTAATTAGTTTAGATAATGGCAAAAACTCAGTTCACAATAAAATCTTTGAGTCTTCGGTTTATTTTCCACCGTTATTTGTATTATATAATTAGCAAAACCGTTCTGGAGAACACTAAATTAGTGCTAAACCTGAGGTGGGCACAACAACATCAAGGGCACTTTAAAAGTCAAATTCCCTCCCCCCCAAAAAAAGAATAAAAGCATATTAAATTTGAAGAAAATCTCTGTATCTTTTTCTAAAGAATCGCAAAATACAGAAATAAAAAAAATAAATAAATAAATAAAGTGAAATCACACATCCAGATTACAGATTTTTGTCAGTAACGTTCGTTTATCTGCCTGATCCGACCTGATCGTATTATCAAGTTTGGATTTCCGACCACTTTTTTTTTTGTTTTTGAGATACTTTGTTCGCAACAAATACATACAGACTATCATACACAACACATACCATATTAAACAGACCAATCCTAAAAAATAATTTTCTTACATTTATCAAGAACAGTTATTATTATATGCTGTCGATCGGTATTTCTTCCAGAAAAAAATCACTAACTACTAGAAATAGTTTAGTTTATTATAGGAGATATTTCACTGCGATCTGAAAGAATTATTGTGGCTCCCCGCTCCCCTGAGGCTTTTATGTGCACTACCGGGCAATATTCTGTTGTTACAGTCAGATACTAAGTAGCGAGCTATAGAGGCATCTAAGAAGTGTAGTGCAAGAAGCAAATGGAAAAATAGAAAAATTTGGAAAGATATTTATATCCTTAATATGATCAGTTTTAAGAGGAAATTTATCAGTACTCCAGCTTACTGTCCGGTGATGGACAGTCTTGTCTGTAACGAAAGAATATTGTCCAGAGGCCGGCAGTATATTGAGAAGGCTCGGGGCGCCATCTTCATAGATGTTGACGCACCTTAAATAAAAAAGAATTTGCACATTGGCTGGCAGACGGGTCAAAATCCAGGTGCAAGACAACCGTTAGAAGAAGAGTCAAAACATTCACCCAAACAAACACATTACACAGAAGCAAAAAATCTATGAACCAGCCCTGGTGGATTCGAATTTGAGATCTCAGTGTAGAAGTCAGCGCACTAACCCCTGAGCTAATCCCTTTCCTTCACTAACTTACATAAATAATGCAAATAATAAAAATATTATCAATGTAAACAATATTTATGTTTGGCCGTTGCTAAATTAAACAAGCTATAAAATTAGTTGGCTGGGGCTAAAGAAGAAACTTTTCATTTTTAAAAAAAGTTTATTCGACGTTTCGGACACTTCTGCTGTCCTTCATCAGCAACTACAAAACAAAAAAATATAAAAAAAGGCCCCTACCACTAAATTACACACACCAACTTTCTACACTTTCCACTCATTTTCTAGTTTATTTATATTCATTTATTTCTCTTATAATTATTGAGTTGTTTTTCATTTTTACCAATCTTCACATTTCCCAACTTGGAAAAAATTTCCCCTCTCTGTTTTCTTTGCAAGCATACCTTACTCTACAACCTCCTACAACCTCCTCAAACATTTAACTCTCCATTCTTCCTTAACAGGTATCATATCTTTGTAATATTGTTAAATTGTAATATGTTGTAATTTTAACATACAATTTCCTTGATATCCATATTTTTGTTTTGTAGTTCCTGAGGAAGGACACCAAAGGTGTCCGAAACGTCCAATAAACTTTTTTTAAAAAATAAAAAGTTTCTTCTTTGGCAACTTGAATGGCAAAAGTAATTACAATGTGTACTTTAAATCTACAAAATTATTTCCCCTAGATTCATGTATGCTGGAGAACTTATTAAAGATAAAAGAAAAAAAATAAACAAACAAGTTAAAAACTTAAATACAATTTATCAAATATTTCTAATTACTTTTTTTTTTGTTTAGTAAGTCCCTCCTACATAGGGTACATCAGCGCTCAGAGGCATTGAATTAAGCTGAGTTAGGAATGAAATTACTTTCTACAGGGGACAGCAACTACTAGTACCTGGTTATAACACAGTAGGTGTGCGTGTGTATGTGTGTGTGTGTGTGTGTGTGTGTGTGTATAAGTGAGAAAGAGTGGGAGTGAGAGAAAAGTAGAAATGGTCCGATTGTAGAATTGTAGTTGTGAGACCGTGAGTGTGGTATAGTGCTTTCACCTTTGGGACTTTCAAGTTTGTAAATATATATATGTGTGTGTGTATGTGTGGGTGTAATATATATATATATATATATATATTATATCTAATATATAACAGGAACACAGAGAAAAGATATGGTGAAGAGTAAAGTTAGGGTATGAGTATTATAGTGGTGTCAAAACTGTGGTGTCCCTGAGCGGTGGTTTGTGGGTAATACATTAGTAAATACCCCTGGAGACGACTACATTCACATATATATATAATATAGCTATAGATACACAAAATGTTACACACAGCCATACATATAAAAACACATACACACACACATACAAACATATACACAATTTTAATAGCCCCCACCCCCCACCCCCAGTAATTTAACACTGACAATTCCCGGCTAACATTCTACTCTTTCTCAACCCACCTTGTACTTTCCGACTGAATACAGAATATTGTTATATAAATTTATGTTTGCGAATCTGATTGCAGCCAGATAATCTACTAAGTACATGTTATTATTAAACGTGGAAAATTTCCCCCCCAAAAAAATAATCATTTAACAGGAAAAAAATGAAATAAAATTAAAATTAACTTTCAGAAATTATTATTTATAAGTACTAAAGTTATAATTTACTAATGTTGGCTTTTGAATTATGGTAGGAAAACAATGGCCCAAATAGAATTAAAAAGGACTTGCATTATCCGCCAGAGACTTAAAACAAAGGATCTCTCTGTTCCTTGTATTTCTATTTGGTTTATCCTAGTGGCTATAAAAAAAAAAACCTATTAGAGAAACGAATAAATTGCAAACGAATAGAAGAAAGGAATTGTTGTTCATTGTCGGACTCAACGTGAGGAATTAATTGGTAAAGACAGATTAAAATTTATAATGATTAAGCAAGAAGACAGCTATTTGGAAAAAATCATTATACGTTGTTAAAGGGAAGGGAGTAGTTCAGTGGTAGCTCGCTGAACTAGCAAGGCGGAGGTAACTGGTTCGAGTTCAGAAGTTCTATCCTTTGATTTTTCTCTTCCTAGGAAAATCTACAGCTCACTGTCCAGTGATGGACCGTGTTATCTGCAACAAAAGAACACTGTCCGGGGGCCGGATGTGCACTAAGAAGTCAATACAAATTATTATTTTCAAGTTATATGTGTTAAATATGAGCAATTGAAGATCTAACCAGAAGAATTTAAAAGCGTTCAACGTTCAACAAAATCTTAAAGTGAACAAGTAATGACACTTTAGAGTAGTGCTCCGCAACCGGTGTGCCGTGTGCCAATGTTATGTGTGCCGTGTGCCAATGTTATGTGTGCCGCCGCGCCCATAGCATAATAAATTAATAAGTACAACGCAGTCACGCGCTGCATGTGACCGTCGTGTATAATAAATTAATAATACCAAAAATGGTGAATAAATTTGACCACTATTTTTATTCACTTAATACGGAACAATACGATTGGAGTCGAAATCTTTTTGCAACCGCTATAAATTCTGCAGATGCACTTTATTCTGCAATTTCGAGAGAAATTTATTGAATTGTGTAATGACGGGACGATAAAACTTCATTATGCCGAAGTTCCATTGCATGCTTTCCGGATTTGGAAGAATATTCTTGGATTTCAGGCCACACTATTTCAATTTTACTCTCATTTTCAACAATATATTTATGAATAAAGTTTTTTAACATCAGTATTAATTAAAAATGGTAAGCGGACTACTTATAAGGTCTTGATCAATATCTTCCGGTTGCACTTTCAAATATCGAGCCAAATATAAGGCATTTGTGTTCATTGAAACAAGTTCAGATATCTCATTAATTTACCCTTTTTTTTTACATTATGTTATAGAAGTATAGTTCTTGCTTATTTATATATATGTATCAAATAAAAAAAATCTGTAATACTTAAGCAATCTATTTTGTACAAATACATATTTACTTTTGGTGTGCCGCGAAATTTGGGGAAGAACTTTGTTGTGCCGTGGGTTAGAAAAGATTGCAAAGCACTGGTTTGGAGGATAGTTCGTAGTGGCAGTTGACCCAAAAGGTCTGGAAAATTACTTACTTACTTAGTTATTCTCTTCCTCTTCTACCTTGCAGCGCAGAGGATTTGCAAGAGAGTCTCCATCCGTCTCTATTTCTGACCATTGATTTAGCCTTGCCTACTGTCGTACCAGTTTCCCCTAGGCATTCTGTAATATTATGTAGCCAGGTGATTCTTCTTCTTCCTCTTGGTCTCTTACCAGTACACCTGGCAAGCTCGTTTAGCATGCCTTGCATGTTCCTTCCTTATAATATGCCCAAACCATTTTAGTTGGGTACGTCTGATACGCACCACAATCGCTTTACAACCCAGATTACTCTTAATAGTAGTGTTCATGACTAGGTCCCTTCTTATCTTACCCTCCACTCGCATTTCCGCCGCTTGTAGACGGCTTTCGCAGCTTTTCGTAAGCCCAGGATTCACATCCATATGTTGAATTAAAAATCCTTAGCTTCGTTCGCTTAGAGACCTCTCTTTTGCTAGTGAATTTTTGTTGATGGCTTGGAACGACCTTCCAGATGCCGCAATCCTTGCATTCAACTCGTCTTTAACCCTGCCATCTGAGCTAATCCAAATACCTAAACACTTATAGACGCCCACTTGTTCGAGTGGTTTTGTCTTTATCCTTATAACATGTCTCTTTTCCGTTCTGCTTGCTACCATGGTTTTATTTTTCTCTAAGCTTATTTGCATATTTCTCTTTTCTAGCTCCTCCACCCAAACATTGACGTTATGTTGGAGCTTCTCCTTAGGGTATGCTATTAAAACCAGGTCATCTGCATACATTAGGGAAGAAAATGTTACTGGTTCTAACTGACGATATCCTAACTGGAAATGCTTGGTTTTGGTTTGGCAGGCTTTTTGTATGTCGTCCATAAATATAATAAAGAGTAATAGACTTAGACTGTCTCCCTGTCCTAAAAATAAATAAAAAATTAGACTAACATATGTGAATTTAATTACCTAATTTTAACATGAATTGTAGATGCTGTTTTTCAGAAAATCGCGAAATTCTTAAAAAAAAAATTTGTAAGTAAAGTCACTTCCGGCATTTCCGATCATGCCGACCACATTAATCCCTTTTGGATCTTTCCAAAATATGGTGTATGTATGTACTAACAGTGATCCAAGCAGGTTCCATTTGGGACTCCCTTCTGAAAGCACTACCAGCTTTAAGTATCCACATCCGATTTCAGTTTCTTTCTTTCATTTGTAGCTCAACTGTTGCTATCAAAGACAACGCTTCTTCAATATTTATTATTTTTTGTGGCAATCAAATACGGTGGAAACAACACAAATGTCGACAGATGAAAAAGTGGAAATGAATGGCCGTTTTTGTGTCGACCTACTAAGTTTCAGTCACTTTGACAATCATATTAAACGGATGAATTCGTTGATTGTAAATTGAGATCTGTGTGGAGGGTAAGGTTGCATTGGCAAAAGTTAACTTTTTGGTACAGTTTTTACTTCATCAACCTAGCACTCACTTGTATGTCCTAGATATAAAGAGGTTCAATATTCCATCTAGCACTTTCCAGCTTTTCCAGATCAAGGTTATATATTTTTTATAATACATTGTTTATTTGTTATATTTTCTTAGGTATTGTCAAACCATAGTTTTAGAGTGAATTTTACTTCATTTGTTTATTCTGTTCTTTTCTTTTTATTTCGGTAACCGCAATCCCGAACTTGACAAAATATGAATTGTCGAAAGTTTACCAGCAATAAGCTTCCTATTATTTCAGTTTACTTAAATCTCGCTAGAAACATTCAATAATTCAACACTTCACAAAAATACTGAAGAGGGTCAAAATAGTTGTTTTATTTATGTAAATTAGAATATCCAAATGTTTATAATCCTTTAACATCAAATATTATGAAACAAAAAAATATATAGCCAACTTATACCAGAGTATATACAGTGTGACATTGATCGATGTTTATATAGAATAGAAAAAATAAAATAAAAAAAGATGAATGATAACTTAGAGGTTATCAACTTGTCACATCTTTGTTACAAGGACAGTACTATCTCTAACAAGGGATAGTAAGTGCACTATGTTTCTGCAGTACACTTCTAACACTGCTAGATCTGTAATGTGTCGGCCCAATAATCAAGAGACAGTGCCATTTCCTTTAATTAGCTCAGAGCATTTCATTCCTTCCACCAACATCATGAGGAAAAGGTGGAAATGGTCTGTGGAGTAAGGGGAAAGGAAAGTTTTGGAATGAGAAGATTGGACAGATGAAAGAGAATTCCCAGTTGGATAGAAAGAGGAGATGACTAAAGGGGTGGATGACAAGGGATAGATAGCGTGGAAGTAGAGATATGGTGATGCTGCAGACAAAGGCTGAACTGTGTTCAGTCAGTAGATATCACCCATCCTACACCCAGCGAACAATGACAACTTTCAACATGGGCCGACTAATTGTATGTTACACAATATCAACTTAATTGGGTCCAATACTTGAAGCGAAGTGAAAATTAATAACGAATTTACATTCTTGGAAGTAAAACAGCTTTCAATTTGTCCATTTGTATGAATATAAACAAAAATGGTAAAAGTAACAAACAATAATTAATATATATTCGGATGATCAATTAACTAAAAAAAAAATCCAATTAAATTCAATCAACAATCAGTTTCCTGATGATTGATTTGACTAAAGCATTATTACCGGGTCTGGTGGTAACTTTAAATGAAATATCAAGTTAGAGAGAACTTTCTGCAATTTTGCGTTTTGAATAAGGTTAACGCCATAAATATAATATATACTAGTATACATCCAGTGATGGAGTCGTTCGTTCGCTATTATGGCTAGCTTACACGGCGCTACCCTAGAAGTACGGCGTAATAAGTTAATATGGTACAATAGCAATCGCCGTTTCAGCCTACGACAAGGATTTGTGAGAAGTGTTCTGGTTGGCATATTCTGGATCAGAGGATTATGGTGAGGTTGTTTAATTTGGAATGGACTTTTGTGTAGCGAGGTTGGCCCACTCTGAGATAAATGGAATGTTCAGGTCAGAGTAAATTGTGTAGTTGGAGAGAAAAGAGGAACCATAACTACAGTTCTTAGATTTTAAATAGTAGGGTTTGAAATCGGTTAAATTTGGATAGTTTTACAGTGCCGCGGAGTTCTAATCCTATGTCCCTATTGGATCTAGAAGTGCTGTATAGTTTTTTCTCGTTCGTTAGAGTCAGTTCTGAACGTTTGTCAAGTAGTGTTTCTAGCATTTTGTATCTAGGTTGCAGTCAATTCGTTTGAGAGTGGTAAGTCTAGATGTAGTCCGAGATACCGTACCTGGTTCGTTACAGAAATATGGAATAAAGTAAAGAGGAGGAAGAGATTTTCAGTTCAGAGTGAATACTACTGTTTGGATATAAATTCATTTATTTTGATCCTCCGCTGGCGGAGCCAAGGTTATGAGCATGGACTTGTAACTAGAAGGTCCCCAGTTCGACTCCCGCGTTTAACTGCTAAATTTTATATTCGTTTAAAAAATGGTCATGGTAAAGTAGGTGCTTACAACCCCCCCACACCCACAACCCCTAATGTGATAGTTGGACGTTAAGCCCGCCTGAAAAGTAGGCATTACTTACTTCGGTTCATTGCCAGCAAGGGGTATCTGTTGCATGCAGTTACTTGGGGACTAGCGACCCCGGGGGTTACCACAGCTCAGTACTCCATGCATATCGTCAGAACAGTACACAATATACTTAAACTACCTACACTCTACACTTTAAAGACAAGGACAAACACAGTACACAAACTTGGGTCTCCGTTCCTAGTTAATTGGCGAAAGCCAAGGGAGAAGGAAGGGATTAGCTCAGAGTAGCGCGCTGGACTAGCAAAGCGGAGGTCCCGGGTTTGAATTCAGCATGCTGCCCTTAAATTTTCTTTTCATAGGACCCTCTACAAATCACTGTCAGGTGATGGCAGTGTTATTGTTGCTAGAGAACACTGCTTGGAGGCCGGCTACGCATTGGAGAAGGCTCCGAGGGGCACAATAGATCTTTCAGGTCGCATTGTACCATAATCTACAATCTACTTCGGTTCTTATAGACGACTTTAAATTTATTTCACAATTTTTTTCTTTTTGAAATTGTTAATAATATTTCATGCGTTAGTCACCAGAGTGTGACAAGGTTATAATAAACTCGGAATAGAGGAAGTAGATTAATCCCAACTTTTTTCAAGCGGGCTTAACGTCCAACAACTAAATTGGACGTTGTTGATAGTGCCAGAAGCACATACTTTACTATTAATATTTTTCCAACAATATAAATTTAGCATCAGAGACATTTTCCGTGGTAGCCTGCTTCATTTTGTGGTCATCGACCGGTTTCGGGCGTTCGCCCATCTTCAGGATGCGTTTTTCAGACAGTTTGACAACACAGACTTGCACAGAGCAAACTTAGTTTACACACTTGGGCGACCGCCCGAAACCGGTCGATGACCACAAAATGAAGCAGGCTACCACGGAAAATGTCTCTGATGCTTTCCAGCTCTGCGGAACCAACCACCACAACAATAAATTTAGCAGTTTTCTAAGAATCTCAAAACTGGAATACTTCCAGTTAGAGGTAAACCGGAACATTATATCAGAAATGGAACTCACATGGGAAAAACTGGCCTAATGGGTGCTATTTTAAAGCTTTAACTTTAGTAATTATCACTTTTATTTATTTATTAATAAAATTTACTTTTAATGTTGATTAATTTATTTATATTGTAAATCGAATAACAATAGGAAAGTGCTAATGATCACGGAAATGAAAATGTTTGTTAAATAAAATAGAAATTCAAATAAAACGTAATGTTTGCTCCGCTCATTAAGCTTTAACACTTTGTAAGGAAAAGGGAATCTTAAAGAAAGGAGAGGTAGCAGAAAAGGCTGTTATGTAGCTCAATAAGCATTTAATTAAAGAAAAGGTAACACATAGTAAGCAGTCACCAAGCTCTAACTAACAAAAAGACCAATTAAATTAATTTCTATGCGTTTTGTATAACCTTAATTTATTTATAGGTATATATATTTGCATATTTGTAAAGTAAAAAATTAAAAAACAAAAATTTCTCCTCAATTATTTTATGAACGCTTTCTTTAAGATGATCTTGGATAAGAGGATGTGAAGTTGCATTGATGAAACAAATAAAACATAATATTTATAGCAAGAATTGACTTCAAACTTAGATACGATCTTACAGCCAATATCACTGTCTAGTTAAATGTATCAATGTTTGACACAAAAGACAAATTTGTACAACTTGAAAATTATGCAAATATCTGTGCACAATATTTAATATCATACTTCTAAACTCTTTACGTATAGATGTTCCCCAAAGAATTGTCCAAGGAGAAGTTTGTGCTCATGTGTTCACAAAACTGAACTCAAGTGAATGAAAGTGCTAATTAATTTTTTTGTCAAATAAATAATTATAAATCCTGTTAATATTTTGACCAATAAATTTACAATGGCTGATCTAGATTCTTGTGGAAATGAGGTCAGTTTTATAAAACAATTTTTTTTTTTTTTTTTTTTAATTTAAGGCGCGTCAACATCTATGATCATTGACGCCCGAAGCATTCTCAGTGCACTGCCGGCCTCCGTACAGTGTTCTCTCGTTACAGACAACGCTGTCCATCATCGGACAATGAGCTGCAGAGGCCCCCAGGGAGAAAAAATCTAAGGGTAGCACAGCTGGAATCGAACCCGGGTCCTCCGCTTGGATATTCCCTTTCCTTAAAACAAAATTTCCTCGGCTAACGTTTCGTCTTATATTAAGACATCGAGGCAAAAAAAAAAAAAAAATTAGTAATGACTAAACAAGAAACAACAAATACATTTCTTTTATGTTATAAACATTAAAGAATAATTTATTATAATAATAATTTGTTGAATATATATGGTTGGGTATGCAATGCTGGATAACATCTATGATTTTATCCGGCATTGATTTCCGGTTTCGAATCTTCATCCAGCGTCAGAATAAGGTTTACAATCAAATCGTGTAGAGAGATGAATTCAACAATATGTTTATATCACAAACCATTCTGGTTGACACTGGAATAAAATTTCCAAACTTATTATAAACTTATGCGCAATACACACTCATTTATTCACATCACACATCAACAATTTCATTAATATTTTTCCGAAAAAATCATTTTAGGGCATGTGATTTTAAATATCCCTCAAAATCGATATTTTAATATGTTTTGTAGTCCATTACTTAAATAATACTGCGAAAGTTAGGAGCTAGTGTGGTCCAATCACTCCTCTTTTTTGTAATAAAAAGGCCCAATTGGCGCAAAAGAAATTTAATTGTTTCAACAGAATAGAAGGGCGGAGAATTACCTCAGTGTAGCGGCTAGACTCCCACGCGGAAGCCTCCAGGTAATATAGCGAGGGTTCGCATCCAGGTAATACTGCCCTTGATTTTCTCCCACTCACTGCACTGTGGATAGATAGTATTGTAACAATGCCGGATGCTTTGAGAAGTCTCCGGGCGTCAATGACCATAAATACTGAAGCGCTTCCGACTACTTGATTCTTGTACGTCCTTCACTAATTCAAATTACTGAGTTGTACGATCTTAGGCAAGTCCTTCATTTTTCTGTTACAAATCCACTGACCATCCGCGAGATCAGCTAAACCAGGGTACCACATACGGTACAAACTGTAACACTATACCGCATTCCAAGCCGTCTTATTGAATTTGATCACCGCCTCAATATTCCACTTCTGACACAAATATAATGATTGTTAGCTAGTGGAAACCAATCCTACTTCTCGCACGTAATCTAAAAATTAACAATTGGCTAGACATATTTAATTTATTTCAATATAAAAGATATTTACAATATGATGGATAATTATCGATATTTTAAGTTTTAAAAAATTTTATCGCCTTAAACGTTCGAAATGCTAAACGATAAAATCGTGTTAAAGTTTCCCGTATTTTTGACACTATCGCTTAAAATCTTATAATTATAAAAATAAAAACTCATTAGTAACGAGTTTAGTATTTGAAAGAAAACATGGTGATAGCCTCATTTTGATAAATTGGTTTTTATCTCTTCCCTCACCCTAATGTAGAAAAATGGAAATTAAATGTAATCCATTTATATTAATAGATCACAAGCTTGTCATCCAGTACATTATTATAGAGTTTGACAATTCTGTTTTAGTTCTTTGTAATTGTCTATAGTAGCACTTTATATGAGGTTGTGTAATTTCATAGTGGTAAATGGGTATTAGGTTTATGTGGGATAAAAATAGAGAGATTGGTTGATACGTGGATTGAATTAGTTTTCCTCGATGTGTACATCCCTTCAACCCTAAGTTTTCCCTAAACTCGGGATAGTAAATGTGATTGGATCGAAGAGAAATGGAATGAGTAACGGAACTGGTGCACTATTTCCTGTTCATCACAGAGGCTTGCTGTGTTGTTGTAAGCCATTCACTTAAGTCCTTATAGGAATGAATTGCCACATAGACGACATTAGGAAATAGTTGAGAAGTGGCGTGAATGTAATATATGTAGGGTGAAATACTGGGAAGAAGGCAATGTTGTAAATCTGGACCATTATCCCCAGTAGGCATGAGGGTCTGATACTTTCCATAATAGCCTTACAGTCCTTCTGGGTCGTTTGAAACGCTCTAACAGTAGCTATTTAAAAATTCATGAATTTTACATTGCGACGGGGATTAATGTAATGCTTTGGATTATTATGTTATTAACTGGGTATCATATATATACATAGAGGGCTAATAATATGATGCAAGTTAAATGTAGCTGTTAAAACTGAAGACAAAATAGAACGACAGAAGGTCGCCCTCCCAACGAAAGCCAAATGGGTGACTCAGTTCATTCCCTTTTTCTTTAGTTATATAGTGATTGGATTTGCAACACTGACTGGCTCACTCCAACTTCTACCAAACCAGAAGAAAATCTACCAATATATTGACAGTTTAACAAATACATTGTAACATCAAACCAGCCTTTTTTGGCTCTTTTCAACCAAACCACTATTAAGGGAAGGGAGTTTTGTTCAGCCAGCAGTTGTAGTGAGGGTGATGGTGTTTCCAACTGACAGGAAATTGCTGACTTCTACTTTATTATACTAAATCGAATTCACCGCCTCTCTCACTGTTAAACAGCCTGCACCATGACATTTGCCACATCCTCCCAGCCCTTTTTTTTTTTTCTTTCTATCACTAGAATGTTAACGCTCAATCACAATGAAGGAGCTTTTCTTGCACAGATGTAGATTATCTAGTAACATTTCCCAGCAGCTGTAATATTTCACAATTTTACTAGTAATCTAGTAGCCTTAGTAATGAAAACACTTATTCATTTTATAATATATTGTGGATGACAGCGGCAGAATATTATTTCTTCACCTAGTTATGATTGCATTTCTATTTCCAACAGTAATGCAACATATATATGTAGTGTCAAACCTGTCAATAACAAGAAACGTTAGTAAATCGCTTTCACTTCAATGAAAAGTTGCAGTTGTATTAAACCAAACATCCTAAGGGATTTTATCCTTCCCATCCAATTACTGACTGCGTAATTATAGTTTCTTTTGTATTGCAATTCGTTGAGAATTTCATCAGAATTTTTTTTTCCCAAACTTATTGTAAATTTTCCAAACTAGTCAATTAGAAGACTCAATCAACAATCTTCATTATTAATGTGTAATTCACTTTTCCCATTCTCTTACATCAAAAAGGTCTAATAGGTTTATATTTATCAAGACCTTGTAATGTTTTTATCTATGTCTATTTACGTCTTTTTCCAAACATGGCAAAATATTGATATTTTTTTCAATTTCTAAAAAATTTCGGTGAAACTTAAAAAAAAAAACTTGTTCCTTCTAACTTTATATCTATACTAAAAATGCTATGAAATATGAAGCTATAAAAATATTATTTTATTGAAGTTATATACCTATTTATAATGGATGAGTTAGGTGGAGAGAATTTAGGCCTGGTTGGTGAAATGAGAAGACTTTGTTAACACTGGTTAACTAGTATATTAATAAAGAGACACAGTCTGCCTGGACTTTGCAATAGAGAATAGTTAAGGTAGAGTGGTATGACAATGACACGAAGTGACTGGCGAGATGTTAAACTATAGTGAACTGTATATTTCTGGACTGTCCGTTGCTGTATTTATGTGGTTTCTCCCACTATAGTCTGAGAGAGTATTTGGGTTCGTCTGTCTTCTCTCTACCCTCTTTGGTTGCTATTACATATTTAATTCTTTCCAAATAAAATTCATTTGCTGCTATCATAATTAAAAATTTAGTTAGTGAACAAATGAATTAAGATCCGTGCGCTTTGGTAGAAAATTATTGAAAAATATGTTTTACGCTTATAAACAAAGAAGCCTAAAATCATAATAAAAAACCTGTTAATATGAAAATTATTTTCATCAACCTGTTAACATGAAAATTATTTCAATGAAGATAATTTTATGATATCGGTCTTGGGTAATAAGAATATATAATATTATACGGATCAGAGACATTTTCCGTGGTAGCCTTTTTTTTGTGATCATCGATCGGTTTCGGGCGTTTACCCATCATCAGGATGTTTTTTTATCAAACAGTTGTTCATAACATAGATTTGCACAGAGCAAATTTAATTGATACACTCAACTAAAAAAAAAACTGTTCAGTAAAGTCGCACGCCCTTCCGGTCAATCAAGGTTTCTTCAAACTCGGAATTTTGGAAACAATTTAATTCTGATTAATATTATGAATGATATAATCCTATAATAAATTAAAATAGCACTTTAGAGGAAAGTATAACCCCATTACACCCATAAAACTTTAGAGTGTATGAACTAAATTTGCGCAGTGCAAATCTATGTTATCACATTGTTTGGCAAAAAGTATCCTGCGAACGCGCGAAATCGGTCGATGACCACAAAAAGAAGCAGGCTATCATAGAAAATATCTCTGATGCTTTCTAGCTCTGCAGAACCAACCTCAACAACTAATATTATATGTCTTTTATTTTTTCCTAGCTTGTGAGAGAAAGAATTGTGATCATTTCAAATATTTCAAATTGAGTTTTAAATAGAAAAAAATTCATTTATTTATTTTGTCTGGTGTGAAAGATTCACACGACATTCTCTCAGTACAATTCACATAGTTATAATTGACTAATATTCTTCAACCATACAATTCTTACTAAATGTTAAGTTGCTGTATTGGAATCAGATGTCTTGAGTAGGGAGTAGAAGTGAAGAATAGGTGGATGTTAGTTAGAGAGTTGTTACTCGAAATACGAACTACTGAATTTACGAAAATAGACTATATTTTAACAAAAATTTAAAGTGTTTGAAATAATAACTACAATTAAGTTAAAGTGATTGAAATAGTAACTAAGATGCACAACTGTAAGTGATTATGAATAATAATAAATATATGTTTAAACCTTGAATAGGGACGCGCTCGCGATGTGTGAAACTTAACTGCTTGAACTGACGTGAACTGATGTCTGAACGTTGAATACTGATTTGATACTGATGTATAACTGATGTAGACTGGTATAATACTGATCCCCTCCTCCAATAGAGCGACGTTTATATTGGTATCACTCACACATTGACAGGTGTGTAAGTACTTGCCACACTAAGACATCTCTTGCTGTATGTTGACCTTAGTTAGGTCGGTGACCAGGGTGAGTTAGGTCAGTGACCAGGGTGGTGACAGATGGTGGCCAGTCGGTGATTATCAAAGACTGTTTGTTAGTAGATGGTAGCCAGGTGGCCTTTTGAGTGTTCGTTGAACCTTGTATGAAGGGAATACCGGCCAGGTGGCTTCTGTACATTGACCGTATAATGACCCCTGTTTGAAAGGGTTTTAGCGGTGTTCCTTTAGCGGCGTTCCTTTGACCCTGTATTGCCCTTGTTTGAAAGGGTTTTGTTTGCCGCGGTTCTTGACATGAAGATAGCGGCTGGCTGGAACCACTAGTTATAATTTTTAGATTTATAATTTAAAAATTGTATCTTTTTCTTCTTGCTATCACATTACATTGCCTTGAATTTACATGAATGGGAGATAGTAAACTTTATAAAACGACTTTATTGAAGAAAGCATAACATCTCACCCTCTCAAAACCTCTCTTAAATGAAGCTTTCGGAAAAAGTTTCAAAGAACAGTGATAGGACATTGTATGTACATTCAGTATGTACAGTCAGTACACCAAGTTTAATGAAACCCGGCAGTATTTTTATAGAGAAAATCGCTCAAAACTGAAAAAAAAAAACTGTTCATTAAAGTCGCACGCCTTTCCGGTCAATCGATTTTCTTTAAACTCCGAATTTTGGAAAAATATTTAATTCTGATTAATACTATATGAATGATAGAATCGTATAATAAATTAAAATAGCACTTTAGAGGAAAGTATAACTTGGACACTACTCCTCTTAAAACTCCTTTAACAAAAAAAAAAGTAGCTCTTTGTATGTGTAGTTAATATATCAACTTTAAAGAAAATCGTTTGAGCCGTTTTTTGAGAAAATCGCAAAAAACTGAACAGACTATTCAGTAGAGTGGTATTTTCGGTTGACCGATTTTGTCCTCAAAACCTCAAATGTCCTCTACTGGAACTTAAACAAAATATTAAGTTGATCTTTTTGCGATTTGTTGTTTTTAAGTTGTGCCGACCACAAATTTCTCAAAAAAAAAAAACAAAAAAAAAAACACTTTTTCTGACTTAGGAGACGTATAATTAGCGGTGAAAACACACGATATAAAAAATTTGACATTTCCGTTTACAATAGATGGGTTTACTTATTATTGAGTGCGAATTAAATATTTCAAAACCAATAATTATAGGAAGTTGAAACTTTGTATTCCTTTTAGGTATAAAGTGAGGATCAGACAAGATATTTCCGGTCAAAATCCGTGACCAAGAAAATCTACCAATATATGGTAATTCAATCAGCATTATTGATTGTTTTTCTTCACGTTTTTTCAGAATTTTCTCAAAAATGATTTCAACTATTTTTTTTAAAGGAGCTTTTAATGGAGCTCGCGAGCTTTCCATAATAAGTGTGCTGCGACAACAGGGTATCTCCAAATTATCATTTCAGTTGGGGGTTAGATAGATATCCTGACAATAGCTAGACAATTCCAGCTCTAATAATGTTTGTATTCAATTCAGTATTCCTTGAATTAATTTCCAAACTAATACCAGCTACCAATTCAAAGGACGAGATCCTTATGGCTACACTGTTCTCCCAAAGAATCAGCAAGTATGATTTAAGGTTTTATCAGTGGAAATGAATAGGTTGGCCATATTGGTTGCTTGCCTTACCCTTCTTTGGTCCAGAATGAATGAAGTTTTTAACTGTGCTGATTTTGTAGAAGAATAAAAGACGTTGAAGTCCGAACATTGTTTTTTTTTTTTGTTTAAGATTATTTTAATCTTCGTTATTTTTATTAAAGGAGAATTTTTTGTACGAACTGGTATTTTATTATTTTTGATATGTTTGTGATTAATTTGGTGTACAACGTTAAGCACCACTTGGTCACCATCTGTTTAATCTTTCCTTTTTACTTAGAAATGTTGCTATTTTTTAGACTTATTCCACTAGTTTTTGTAATTTTTGTGCTTGTAGGAAGAGTGTGTATTATTACAAATGTTCATGAAAAGTTTTTATTTTTTTTATAAATTTAGCTACTTATTGAATGATTCACAACTCCAACATAATAAAAATGGTTGGTACAAATTGTTGGACAAATGTATAAAATATGTTTTATACAAAAGAAAAACGTATTCTAATATATCTATAATTTTTCAGATTTTATTTAACAATAAATTAAATAATAAATTTCCTTGAAAATGATACGCTCAGTTTCGAAACGTAGGAAAGAAAACTAAATGTAATCTTTTTTAAAAATAAAATAAAATTAAGGCTGTATATCAGTCCATTTTTCTACAAAATCAGCACAACTAAACAAGAATACAAAACAGCCATAAGCCTACAACTGTTTTAAGAAGTTTTAAGAACATTAAACCTAGGGGCGGAAATTTTGGTTGAGTGGAAACGAAACAAGAGGGGATTTTTGAGACTCTTGGTTTCATATATATTCATACATACATATATGTCTGGTATTTTATCCATCGTAGCATATATATTTTTTCTAATATTCCTGATCGGTTTCGGATTTTCATCCATCGCCAAGTGTAAAGTTATCAAGCTCGTGCAGAGAGTTTACTTTAACATAATGTGTCTGTTACGCACTACAATTATTGACCTGATGACTGTATGTGCGGAAGGCTGCTGGGACAAAGTATGTTTCTTCCTCTAAAATCTGTCATGATCACATGTCTTTCCCAGTGAGAGCAGTGACAAAATTACCAACTATTAATAGGATTATAACAATTTTATAAATATATTTGTAAATGTGAATTATATTTCGGTTTAAGTGGTTAAGATTGGTAAATAAATTATTGTAGAATTGTGTAAATAAATGTAAATATTGAAAGGAAATTATGTGGAAATGTCAAGGGATATCCTGTGGTGTAATGTTTGTGAATGTGTGAATTATATGAATGAACTCTAGTAATGCATGTTTAGAGGGTATAAGGAGTGGTTTTACTTGCGTTGTATATAGAAAGATCGGTCCCTAGACCAAGGTTTAGGAAAAGGATGAAATCCTAAACGATTCCTTTTCCGTCTGGTAAAGGATAGTTTTTCACACACACACACACATTATATATATATATATTTATCTACATATGTATTTATTCTTGCTGAACATAAACGACAAGCTTGAGAGATCTGAATAGTTAATAAACACACTTAACCACCCATTTTTTATTTAAATATTAATATTACTGAACTATCATTTCGTTTAAAACTTATTAATTCTCACAATAAAAAGTTTTAGATTTAAAAATTAATCTTTAATAAAAACTAGATATTTAATTAAATATAATTATAAAATTATTTCTTTACTAAAATAAAGATGAACATAACAATTAAAAATATTACACTAAAAATAAAACTAATTATTAGCAAGTTCCAATAAAATTTGTTTGAATTTTTTTGTTGAAATATTCTAATATTTGGCCAAATGATTTTCATTTCTGTGCACTTACTTGAATTTGGTGGACTATTGATATTATGGTAGTTGTAATTGACAGTTTGAATTCTTGTACTTACCTAAAACAGTAACAAAATTAATTATATTATTTACTGGAATATAAAAACTAATTCCAAAAAAAAAAAAATGTTCATGGCGAATATGTGAACAGAATATCAAAAATACAAAAACAAAAAATCGCCGGAAATCCCGGAAATCCACTACACGCAAAATCCATTAATCGGAAATTGTGACTTTTAGTGATAGGTTTTTTGTTTTTGTTTTTGTTTTTTTTTTTTCCAATTTTTCGCGATTTACACAAAATTGGCCACAACGATGTTCTTTAACTTGTAATGGAACTGGGGGTTCGAGAGAGTGATTATAAGATTAGAATGAGTAGTATGGGGAAGAACACCCTCAAAAGGCGAATGGAGGAGTTTAATGGCATTATTAGCTGTTACTGTGATGACTCCAAACAGAATGAAGCTGGTCAGACTGCAGCAGAAGCTTGGCTACAAGGGCTGAACAAAGGAATATCTGAGGCTTTAGGGGGTATGGTCAATGTTTTCCAGGCTGAGATCATCGGTACCATTGAATACTGCTGTATTGTGGACGAGTCGCATTGGAGTTGTTAAAGAGGCGCCCAAGCTTATACAAACCTAATCCAATGAAGCCATACGGAGCCAACGTAGACTTAAGATGCAGCTACATTCGCATGGACCTGACAACGGATGGTGTGTTTATGTTTTGTCAGAAAGAAGAGGAAACAGTAGTGCATTGTGTTGTGCCAGTGTAAGGGGGTTGTGTGGCTGAGAGTTCGCCACTTCGGGGAAACTGACGTCTTCAAGCTTTACATAGGAGTCACTCTCACTCTAGTACTAAGTATAATTAAACAGAGAAGCTACTCTAATTGCCACAATAGACCCATAGAAATCACGATGCTGTAGCTTACTAGCCAACCTCTACAAAATCTAATCTAAGGAACACGTAATAAAATGTTACAAGTATGAACGTGAAAAACCCGGCAAGAGTTTTTAACGTCTTGCCTTTATAAGATACAAAAGCTGAAATATGCCAATAATTGCTATCTGAGCTTTTCTTCGCACTTTTATCTCATATAATACTCCTTCCCTCATCAGAGAAAATAATTGTTGCCCTCCCCAAAAAAATGTTTGTCCGTCCGTGCGCGATCTATTAAACATAAATTATCTAGATCAGGGTTTCACTTCTGATTTGTTAACCATCAAGATTATTGTTGAAGTTATTTATTGATTAATTAAACTTGTTAATGTTTTAACTTGTAAGATAGATAATAGTAGAAAATATATTCTATTATTGAAGAATATAACAAGAAAGAGCGGTAAAACAATGAAATATTTAATGAATAAAGATAATGTAAAATACATACTTAATGATTATTCTGAGAAGATGTTTAATTAAAGTACTTGAAGTTGTAAGCTTTTATTATAAGTGGAATTTCTTAATCTATTGTTTGAAACTTAATTATAATCAGCGATATTATTTTGTTACATGGGATTGTGGTTTCATTTTAAATGATGGTATAAGAGTTTTATGTTGGCTGTGGGTTACAAACAACGCAACATTAAGGGAGATATACCTCTGGTGAAACAAGAGTAAAGAAGAAATGGTGGTGGTAGTAGTAGGGGACAACAGTGGAAGAAACTCTTGATAGTATTAAACAGTGAGATGAAACAGTGTCAGAGAGAGTGTCTATAGTGTCAGTGGAAGAGGCTGTGTGGGTGTGGTTGGGAATTGAGGAGTAGCTCTTAGGGGAGCATCTTCTTCTCTTCCATATCTTTACTTGTAACAGTAGGGCTATATTGGTGGTGCAGCCAAGGGCAAGTAGAAGGGTATGGTCATGCGCACATCCACGTACACGCACAAACACCCTTAACACGCTGCTCACATGCTATAAATCCCAACAAACTAAATATGTGACATCCAAAACCTCCCAAAGTCTACTGTTGTTAGTCTCTTAGTCTCTATCAACAATATTCCCCCACTAGAGAAGCCAAAAAAAAAAAAATCCCCACACTTCAGTTGTGACTAACACCAGTGTCATCGTATTCCAAGTTATTCACTTCAATTATTATCAAGAAGGAATGTTTTTAATAAACTTACAAGATTGTTTTCCTTGGAACTTGTAACAGAAACCAATAAAATAAATAACTCTGGAAAAGATATTTTGTAAATACTGTAGACTAACATATTTGTTCAGTTTTGTTTGGATTATATTTATGAAATAAACAAATCTCTGATATGATATTTTTTTTTCTATTTGAATTCGCAAATTTCTAAAGCAAAATTTTGTTTAAACTCCTAATATTTACGTGTCATTCAATGTTTTTAATAATCTTTCCATCATGGATTGAAATTAAAATGCACATTTGGCGATTTTTTTCCTGTATAAATATCTATAAAGTAAAGTAAATTAAAAAATATCTGTTGTTAATACTTCCTTTACTGCAATTAAACAATAGGGAAGGGATTAGCTCAGTGGTAGCGCGCTGGACTAGCAACGCGGAGATCACGGGTTCGAATCCAGCCGTGCTACCCTTAGATTTTCTCTTCCTAGGAGCCCTCTACAGCTCACTGTCCGGTGATGGACAGTGTTGTCTGTAACGGGAGAACACTGTCCGGAGGCCGGCAGTGCACTGAGAAGGCTCCGGGCGCAATGACCACAGATGTTGAGACGCCTTAAATAAATAAATAAAAATAAAATAAATTAAACAATTTTAATTGACAAATTTTATATTAACTCGGAATTTTTCACAAAACGTTTAGTTGCTGCCTCACCACATAGGTGGTGGGGAGTGGCAGATTACACGCCTTGGTTAAAACCAAAGTCCTAAAGGATCAGGTAGCTGAATGTGGCTGTTATCTTCAAGCTCAGTAATACTGTGTGTGTGTGTAATTTGGAAATGACCCAACTGTCTCCGCAAAGTGCCCATTATTTCTGCCGATTAAAGTTTCAAATAAAAGTATGTCTGACTGCAAATGATAGATTAAGCATTCTACTTTATCCAGTTATCCATGAAAAAAGGTCATAATCTTTGAACCTCTTTCTAATTTTGTGAGAAAATAAAAATTGTTACTATTTTGGGAGATCAGAAATCAGAATGGTGGAAATCTGACCTTAATGAAATAGTTCTGAAGGAGATCATGGAAGCCAAAATGGATACCTAGGTAGGAATAACAATTTTTCATACTGATCATATCAAGTTTGTGGCATTTCTAGAATTTTGATTAATCTTCTTTGTCATCTGTCATTGACGTTAATTTTCATCAAGTCGGCCTCACCGATTCTATATGTATTTATTAAGATTAAATAAATAATAGGAAAAGATTCATATTCAAGTCTTCAATTATTTTTTTCTTATAGAAAGAAATTATATATTTTTTTGCATAAACTGATTTTGTTACATTTATTATAAATGGGTTTTTGGGTTAATAATTTTACTTTAAAATTCTGTTTTACTATATTTATGGCTACACGTTTAGCCCCCTACCCCTATCCTTAAAAAGAACATCAAATTGATCTTCAAATTGATATTTCGTAATATATTGTTCGTTTTCGTTTTAACATTCATTTAGCTTAGAACAATTTCTTTATATTGAATCCAGCTGACCATGAGGTATTCTCTAGGTTCTCTGCTCCATTCAAATACATCTACAATAAAAACTGGTAAGCATGGGGTAGTTCATTTTTGTTCTGTAAGTTCTTGCAAGTATAATAGAAAATAAATCTACAATAAAAACTGGTAGGCATGGGGTAATTCATTTTTGTTAAAATAAAGGTTTAAATAATACATTTGGCATTTAAATAATAATATTTATATTTTTATCATAGTAAAAATCATTTCTTTTCAATTTAATATTGGAATATATTTGAATGGAGCAGTGGGAATAATTCTCACCGCCTGCTCGTAATAAAAATCAATTATATGCAGAACATATATTATTTATTTCAACGAGAACGGACCTACATAACATTTCTCCCTTCTCAAACCGTCGACGGTCCGTCGACTGCAACCACGTCACACTCCACTACTCCGCAGGGTAGGCTGTAGATCTTCGGTGAAGACCCCCACTGTTCTGTAAAGAAACCCAGCGGCTATTCTCCAGCCCGTCCATGCCAGAGTAGCTCATACAACACCCAGTGGAACCCCCAAACTCAACTCAACCAAGCTCTTGGAAGCCTGGAAAATAGCGCTGGGTTTCTCTACAGACAATGGAGGTCTTATCCAAGATCTACAGCCTTCTAGTGGAGTAGAGGAGTGTACGAGTGATCGCAATCGACGGGCTGTCGACGGTTTGAGAAGGGAGAAATGTTATGTATGTCCTTTCTCGTTGGAATAAATTGCATTTTTATTACGGGCAGGGGTGATAATTATTCCCATTGCTCCACATAAATATATTACAGTATGTTTCCTTCACCAGTTCTTGATCCAATACTGCAAATATCAGCATTGAAAGAAATAGGATGGTTCTAATTTGAGTAGGATCACATAAAAGCTGGCTACAAATTATGTAATATTTGCGGTATCTCAATATAGTACAAATGTAGGAATATTGATTAGCGCGAATAATTATTTGTTTACAATATTAAATTAATTGATATTTGGATTTTATTACAGAATCTACAGTTATTGGTAAACTACAGCAGAATACTGATAACATAAATGAAAATCAAATATTATTTTAGAATTACATAGGGGGGGTGGCAAAGTTTAATAACGGTATTAATTTAATTAACTGTATATATTGTTGATTCTAAAACTACCTCAAGGATGTTCACAGACTGGTTCATTAAGAGAGAATCAATTTTATTACCGTTTAAAGTTTACTAGAAATATTTAGTTGAGTTACTTTACAAAGTAGATTTACTTTAAGTTTCTTTGACATTATAAAATAAAGTACCTGATTATGTCAATATTTGAAACTGAAGTTTGTACAAATTACACGTTTTGAGATTTCTTCGGGTCCAATAATGATTATCAATTAAAAAAAAATAAATAAATAAATAAAATAAAAGATTAAGAATATCAAGTTTTATTAACCTACTAAATAGAAACACACTTGCATATTTTATCAATGTGCTTGTTTAGTGTCATGTATGAATTATTTATACAGGAAATGTGACTCGATAGGTGGATGGTTAGAAGAGTAGACCGTCAAGATGAGATTTATTGCATGATACTGGGTGATACTCAATTCCCGACCATGGCCTTGGGTTTTATTTGGTTCGTTAGTATGAATAAAATATAGTAAAGTATGTTTACTATCCGCCACAGACCATATTCTTTCGATAGGTTGTGACATAACGTCTGCCTGAAAGAAATAGGCACTATTTATTTGCTTACTTATATATGGAATAATAAAAATGTAAGCAAATTAACATATTGTTGATATATAACTTAAATTTTTACTTGCATTATTTACAAGCAAATAAAAATATATAAAAAAAATCTATTGTCTATATTGATAAACAAGAATGTTTATTATTTAAACTTTTGTATGATTCGTTAATTAAACTATTGGAGACCGAAATTTTTTAATTTAATTCAAATTGCAAATCAATTGATGTCAGTTCAACATTATTAAAAAGAGAAGAATTACTTCGATATAAATAGCTTTATGTTTAAATTTAGAATCAGTTTAGATATAAATTCAGATCAAATCTGCCTTGCTTTTAACAGATGTACTGTTAGCGACGATATACTTTTACGATAGACTTACTCATTTGTTAACCTACATTAGCCCGGGAGGATCAGAGATCAATCGATTGATAAATATATTGTTTAAGCAGATTAATTCTGGAATTAAACATCTTTTTAATAACAGCCTACGCACAGCTAAAATTTATTTTCTTATAATGTATTCATGGTTATTAAAATAAACAAAAACTTTTCGCGGAATTTTTTTTTAGATATAAGTGATACGTTTTTATCTATCTGGAAAGCATCGATGCTTAAAGAAAATCGTTGTACCCGATTTTGAGAAAATTCCAAAAAGCTCAATATGCCGATAGACAAAAAACCATACTGTAATTCGTAATAGTGTAAATTTGGAATTTTCTTAATGCATCTAATGTATTGTAACTTTTTTTTTTCTCTAAACTAGCTACTGCAACTAGTTTTAAGTGGGTTCGTATAGATAAAATACTGTAAACTTCAATAAAGAAAACACCAATTTACTGTTATACACAATAAATTACAAAATACAACACTTAATACTAATTACTTCGCAGTCTAAACCACAAAAGTTCACTTTGTTCAATTTTTATACACTTTCCATAAACGTACACTTCGTTGGCAACTGGAAACTCTCTCAACTCTCTGTGGTCCCACTAATTATACCGGTGAAGAATCTTCTAGAATCTTCTCAATCCTTCCAGAAATAATTAGAGCGCGTCCCCAGCGCTTTCTAGCGGCCACTAAGAGAACTAGATGTTCCTACTTCCTCTCCTAGATGGCACCACTGGCTGCATTACACTATATTAAAATTAAGTAGGTAGTAAAATCATAAATTGTACTGAACTACAATTCCCCCAAAATCCCTCCAAAAAATAAATTTTCCCGAGAAAATGTATCAAATAAAAGTGAATCAATATATATGTGTGGAGATAGTGTATGATGTTTAAATAAAATCGTTGAAGCCGTTTTCCAGAAAGTCGAGAGAAACTGAAAAAAAAGAAGAAGAAATTATTCAGTAAATTCACTCTTGGGTTAATGGATTTTACCGGAAATTTTGGTGTTAGTTGCCCAAACTGATCCCCCAAAAAATTTAACACTTCTTAATGTGATCTTAGCTGAGTTAGTTGAGATAATTAATTTGTTTACTATTGGAAGAACGCCAATAACCTGAAGGTAAAAATATGATTTATTTTAATTTGAATTTCAACGTGTTTTTTTTACTTTCTCTTAGAACTCCTAGTAAGAGGAAGTATTGTAATCGTGTGAAATTTTCGATATCGAGTTTTCACCGGAAATATCCGTTTTGAGGTCCCCCGAGTCCAAAAAAGTGGTTTTTAGCAAATGGTCTGTGTGTGTGTCTGTGTGTGTGTATGTATGTGAACAGCATATCTCAAAAACGAAAAAGTAGAAAGTTGAAACTTGATATTAGTTTAGGAACAACATGGATCTGACCTGCGTTATCTGTCAAAATTCCTCAACCGGAAGTACAACTTTACTAGTTTTTTTTTTACGTTTTTGCGATTTTCTCAAAAATGGCTCCAACGATTTTCTTTAAACTTGATACATCAACTACATGTACAAAGTGCTACAACTTTTATTTGTAACATTTCTCCAGGAAAATTCATTTAAGGGGACTTTTCTGGAGGAGGGGTGGGGTTAGGTTTTGATCTAAAGTGCTATTTCAGTTTATTAGACAATTCTGTCATCTAAATAATGTTAATTAGAATTATATATGTTGTTGGAATTCCGTTTGAAAAAGTCGAGTTTAAAAAGAATCGTATGACCGGAAGTGCGTACTCTCCCACTTAACTTAATAATGTTTTCACTTTTTGCGATTTTCTCAAAAATGGCTCCAACGATTTTCTTGAAACTTTCCACATTATCTACACATAAAAAGATCTACATCTTTTATTTAAAACATTTCTCTGCGAAAATTCATTTAAGGACACTTTTTGGGGAGGGGTGGGTGTTACAGCCTTCCTCTGAAGTGTTATTCATAGTTGATTATACAATTCTATCATCCAAACAAAATTAATTAGAAATAAATGAATGACCAAAATTCCGAGTTTCCAAAAAAAATTCGTAAACCGGAAGTGCGCTTTTATTGAACAGTTTTTATCAGTTTTCGACGAAATTCGTTAAATTTGGTACACAAACTATAACATTTGTCAATTATAATTTTGAGAACAGGTGTAAAAGAAAGTTGTGTGATTGTTTCACACCAGATTTTTTTTATTAATATTTTTGGATCAACCAACTGTCAAACAGTTTCTTTTCTTTTTTATAATTTTATTTTTATGTGACTAGAAATTAGGGCTGAGCTTTTATGCTGGTGAAGTAATGTTTTTTGTTTAATAAACAAATAAGTAACAGAGATATTTTCCGTGATAGCCTGCTTTTTTTGTGGTCATCGACCGCATTCGGGCGTTCACCCATCATCAGGATGTCATTTTGTTAAATAGTGTGATAAATTATATTTTCTCTGTGCAAGTCTATGTTATCACACTATTCGACAAAAAAACATCCTGATGATGGGCGAACGCCGGAACCGGTCCTGATGCCCACAAAAAGAAGCGGCTATAACGGAAAATATATCTCTGATGCTTTCCAGCTCAGCGGAATCAACCACAGCAATTAACTAACGCTGATTTCCTATACAGTCCGAGTAATTTGTTATAATTGAATACAAATCAAAATTCCACTTTTTAATGTTTGTAATATTTTTCATTTTACCATCCGAAACAACAGAAATATTCGACAAAAATATCCTCTACAATGTGCTTTATTTATGAAGGATCAATATCTTCAAGTAAGCTTAGTAAAGGAATCATCCCCTAAGATATTGAAGAGTGATCGTAAGAGCTGGTAGAGAGAGAGAGAATGAGAGAGACTGAAAGAACTCTCCAGAGATCGAGGGTAAGTAAAGTAAGATAGAGAAAAAAAAGAAAAGATACGGCCATCTACATTACATCACAGTCGGGTTTTGTTTATATATATCACAAAGTCTAAAGAAGAATAAATCAATAAATTGATTGACAAAAATGATGAAACTCTTAAGCCCCCCCCACAAAAAAAAAAAAAAAAAAGAAAGTCAACAAAATTCTAGATTTATAATAGAATGAAAATAAAATGAGCTGGAAAATTCGTTATAACATTTTAAGTAAAAACGAAGTTACACAGTTCTAACTATAAATTCGAATTTTTTCAAAAAATTATTATTTTTTAGCTAGACGAAAATATTTAATCCGAAAAATCTCGTCGGAATATTTTTACTGGCTTTCTAGCGCTGCATTTTCTCAATATACAGTTAAATTTTATTTTTTTTAAACCGACATTAAAAGTAGTTTATTTTAACATAATTAATTGTAAAAATGATGTTGAAGTTCGGTTAGAAAAACAATTTTTTTGTTTTTTTAAATTGTCACCAACGTTTCGCCAAATTTATTGCCTTCTTCTGGATCTGTACAAAGGTTACAAAGCACTCCACAACACCGGCCTTATTATCAGATGTTATTTATAAAATAAATTGTATACAATGCCCATCCACATATATAGGACAGACTTCTCAATATTTAGAAAATATAGAACATGGAATTTCAACATGGAAAAACATTACAATTCTCTTCAGTAATACGTGATATATATTAAAGAAGATAAACCTGCCATCAATTTTAAAACAAATGGAGAATGAGGTCAAATGAAGCCATTTCCACCGGTAGTTACAATGGAAGTTGGGCAAAAAGAAACGAAGGCGCCCTCCTAAACTTGATTGGTCTTTAACCTCGAAAAACGCTAATAACCAAGTTGTCGATGTGCGTATTAACAAAAAAAAAAAAAAAAAATGGAACAGATACCAACCCTCACATACAACAGTCTCCTGGAATTTCCCAAACAGTACACATATATGGCGCGGTATTCTCCATCCACACTCAGCAGCATTTTATAAAATCTTGTCATTACCTATTTCCTCAACACTTGATAATGATATTGTCACAAATTAAACTATGGATTTTAAGAAATTCAAGAACACACTTTTTTTATATAAGTCATTTCTTATATTAGATTACCAAAACATTACAATTTTTCATACCTACACCATATTTTTTTGAAATTTAATAGATGAGATGTAGCTTAATTCTGATTTATTGAGCTATATTAACAACAGTCGAAGGAAACACTCCGGGTGCCAATGACCAGATGATGATGCGCATTAAAATAAAAAAATAAATAAAATAAAACTGTTTAAAATAAATTTCAATCTGTTATATATTGAATAATTTTTTTGTATTTATATATATATTATATTTATTGAATATGTGGATAGATCCGCAATGCTGATAACATCTGGTATTTTATCCGTCGTAGCAACAGAAACATTACGTTGAAGTGTATTCTCTACACGAACTTGGTGAATTTACTCTGACGATAGATGAAAATCCGAAACCGTCAGGAAGGAAATAAATATGCATGCTACGACGGATAAAATACCAGATATATTTTTATGTTTTTTGTAAAATTATTTTTCTTTTATTTGTAATATGTTTTGTAACCTTTGCATAGATGCTGAAGAAGGAAATAAATTTTGCCGAAACGTCGGTGAAAATTTGAAAAATTCTTTGTTTTTTTAACTGAACCTCAACATGGTAAAACTAGGAGAGATGACGCACATTTCAAAGTTATGCCCTGTATCAAAATATAGGAGATATATTAAAGAGGTAATTCTTGTAACACATATGTCAACTACTACTATCTGCAAAAAAATGTTATTTTTCAAAATAAAGACATTCTCATTTGTTCCAGAAACAAAATACAAATACACTACATTTAGCCGTCTCTATTATGGTAGGATAGATGCACCATAGGTAGGAGACCTCTCCTCTGTGAAGGTAACATGGCTGATCGACATGAAACTTAGTAAACACTATGCTACGAGTCCAACTTTAACGACAGCTGGAAATTTTTCATTTCAATTGCAATTAGTATAGTATATAAAAAAATTTACTAAGCTTTATGAAAATTCACGTTATGAAAACACACGCTGATGCGTATAAATGTTCCTAGAACACAGAAGAACACACAAAATAACTGAAGAATTTTGCAATATGTTCGCTTCTGATCTCTCTACCCTTCGACTAACTTGCATGACGTCACGGGGTGGCAAACAAGAGAAGTAAAGCCTGAGTCTTCTCTCCTGCCGCGTCATCTCTCCTAGCTTTACCCTAGATATATAATATATTAAAAGAATAAAAAGGGGAAAAAAAACAATACAAATAAATTCTAAGTATAGTTTGCAAGTACTTTTTTACTTTCTCTTACTCCTAGTAAGAGGAAGTATTGTAATCGTGTCAAATTTTCGATATCGAGTTTTCACTGGAAATATCCGTTTTGAGTCCCCTGAGTCCAAAAAAGTGGTTTTTAGCTAATGGTCTGTGTGTGTGTGTGTGTCCGTGTGTGTGTGTATGTGTATGTATGTGAACAGCATAGCTCAAAATCGAAAAACCGTAGAAAATTAAAACTTGATATTCCGTTTAGGTATCGCTATGGCATCTGATAGTGGGTCATCTGTCAAAATTCCTCAACCGGAAGTACCACATTACTTGTTGTTTTTTTTACTTTTTTGCGATTTTCTCAAAAATGGCTCCAACGATTTTCTTTAAACTTAGTGTATCAACTACATATATAAAAAGCTACAACTTTTATTTGAAGCACTTCTCTGGGAAAATTCATTTAAGGGCAGTTATGGGGACGGGAGGGGTTAGGTTTACATCTAAAGTGCTATTTCAGTTTATTAAACAATTCTATCATCTAAATAATGTTATAGAATTAAATACGTTGTTGAAATTCCGAGTTTGATAAAAATCAGATGACCGGAAGTAGGTTTACTTTACCACTTTACTTAATGATTTTTCCACTTTTTCGCGATTTTCTCAAACATGGCTCCGACGATTTTCTTTAAACTTGTTATATTAACTACATATGCAAAGAGTTACAACTTTTATTTAAAACATTTCTCTAGAAAAATTCATTTAATGGCACTTTTAGGGGAGGGGTGGGGTTATGTTTTTCTCTAAAGTGCTATCATAGTTGATTATACAATTCAATGATCCCTGCAGAATTAATTAGAAATAAATGGATGGCCAAAATTCAGGGTTTCAAGGAAATTAATTAACCTGAAGTGCGCTTTTACCGAACAGTTTTTTCAGTTTTCGTCGCATTTGAATCAATATGTTACACAAACTATAAAATTAGTCAATTATAATTTTGAGAAGTGGAGTAATAGAAAGTTGTGTGAGTGTTTCATACCAGATTTTTATTTTTTTTGTAACCACATTGTTTACAACATGCTCCCATACATAAGTATATTCATGCATAATGCATACGCAAAACAATAGTAATTGATGATAAGTTATTTAAAATAAAAACTGAAGAATACAAATCTATATGATCAAAACTTAAAGAAAACAAAACTTAAAACATAAATAATTACACTAACATATTTGGATACAGTTTATATTAATAAAAAAAATTCTGATGTAAATCACTCAGAGTTTTACTAAATGTTTAATGTAGACTTCAACATTTTTTGAGGAGCAAGACTTTCCAGCTCTACAGAACCTCTCTAAAATAAGGTTTCACGGAAAGAAGTTAATAAAAGTGATAGATTTCTGTTTATAGTTAGTTACCCAAGTTTAAGGATACCCATTGGTAACTTGGAGAAAATCGTAACAAACTGTTCAATAAAGTCGTACTTGCTGTCAACTGATTTTCTTCAAGTTTGGGTTTTTGGCAAAGCCTACATTTAATTCTAATTAATAATAATATAGATGAAAGAGTCGTATAATAAATTAAAACCGCACTTTAGAAATAAGCATAACCTCCCGCCGCTCTCAAAAACACCGTTAACTGAATTTATTTGAAAACTTTTTTAAAAACAAAAAAGTGATAGCTCTCTAAGCTCTAATATCTGTCTCTAGCTCTAAGTTTTAATATTTATTCATTCTAACATCTACTTTCTATAATTACTGGAGTTTGAAAGTTTACAATTTCTACCGTCAATTATGTATTTCAATATTTTGTAAATAAGTGTATATATTATTGATAAGACAATGTAATATTGTACGGGGCTTGTGGAAAATAAAATCCACCTAGGAAGGGTTATTTCCAAGGAAATACAGATCATGATTCAAAAACAAACCAACAACTGGCGAGTGTAACTGGCAAACATTGTGTTGAAGTGAACTCTCTACAGGAAATTGATAAAATTTATTCTGACGATGGATGAAAATCCGTAACCGGTCAGGAATAAAAGAAATATGCATGCACTGGTAGATAAAATACCATAAAAATAAATTTATTTATATTTATTTTATTAACAATGGTAATTTAATATATGTTAGATTGTTTAGTTATAGTCATTATTAAAAAGGAAAAAACCCATGAAAGGCCAGCGCTTGCCAGACGGCGATTGAATAGGGGGGCATGTGGTAAGCACGCCGCAGTTCCCACGCCGTTTAGTTCCGGCCTTCGTTACCTAAGGCGCTGCTAACTGTAGCTTCCCACTTTTTATCACGATGCTGGGCCAACACCGACTTTGCTCTCACGGGAATCGAACCCTGAATGGCCGCTAGGCCAACGCGTGAGGACTATTAAGGGAAAAGTCATTTCAATAAATATGGTGTTCCTAGCACTATCAATCACAATTTTTCATTGACGCTTTAGAAATTGCTTTAAAAAGAACAAAATAGACAGCCATTTTTCTATTTGGTTGAGGCGTATTGAGAAGTTTCTAATAGTTACCAATCTGTACAAAGGCTTTGTGATAATTCTATTTATGATTAACAAAATTAATCATAAATAGAATACTATTGTAAATTCGAGGTATGTACAATTCCTAGAGTAACTTCGGGTCTTCATAACTGTTGAACTAGAAAAATAGTGTATTTATATTTATATTTAGGTTTTCTTTTCCTTTTAAATAAAATTCACAACTATATTTCTATTGTTGAACATGAGAACGAGTCCACAATGCACGATAACATCTGGGATCTTATCCGTCGTAGTATTATGCTTAATTATGTTGTTACTGATTCCCGATTTCGGATTCTCATCCATCCGACTTAGGCTATTAATTTGTGTAGAAAGTTGAATCCAACTTAATGCTTCTTGGTGGCCATGCACTTGATATCAACAAGTGTGGCGCATGACAGAAACATTAAATTCAAGTCAACTCTCAACATGAATTGATGGACTTACTCTGATGATGGGGGGATGAGGAACAACATAAATAAACAAAGGATAAAATCCTAGATATTTCTAGTGCTCTTTTTTGTTGAAAGCACGGAAAGTTGTATTTTTTATTTACGATTCTCAAACTAAAATACTTTGTATACAAAAATTTGTCTTAACGAAACCCTAACCAATAATTTTTCTCACATCTTGTTCAAGGAGAAAAGAAAATAGTGAAATAAGTTATTATTTAATGATTTTCAAATATTTTCCTTCATTTGTATTAATTTCAAAGTGTTTCTTTTATTTTTAATTAAATTATCCTTTAGTGTAAATGAAACATAACAATAAATGTAACAGGGTTTTAAATGTTCAAAATTCCAGTTTGTAGAGAGCAATGTTGTATATTTAATTTATTTACAGTCCACTGAGTTGGATTAACCATTTTCTAGAGTTATATACTGTATAAAAGATCGCTTTTAAATCTAGAAAATGAAGTTTCACTGATAGCATGATATAATTTCAAACTAACTCTCTGTAACCAATCCATTTTTTTCCTTTTTATCCAGGCAGTTAAAAAAGTCCTTAATTTTTCCAACCAATGAATGCGTACATAGTTAAATTTGATCGAAATCAAAGCGTGCTTTATTAACATTACACAGAAAAAAAAAAAAAAATTAAGATCAAAACTAAATTTAATGAATATTAATAACCTTTTGTTATTTTAAATTGCCTATTTTGTAATTATAACACATCTATTCAATTAAATAGAACGCCATTAATTAATTATAAAGAACCGATACAAACTTTATGAAAGCAGAAAACTTCCACCATTATAAAGAGTGTATACAACTAAGATTAATTTATTATTTACAGTATTTATTTTTAATAAATCAATTCCTCCTGTTACATCAACTTAGGACTTTCATTTGAGGAAGTAGGAAATTCTGTGTCTAAAAATCTCTGAAACATTTAATTATACTTGATTAGTTAACAAAGGTAAACGCGGCCATCTTGCTATTCATTCTCATGTTTAATTAATAATTCTATTCTTGTAATTAATAATGTTACATATACGTTATAGTCAATGTTAATTACCACGGTCTGTAATAATGTAAGTAAGCTTTATCTTTAATCCAGAAGATAAAAACTTAGCTTCAAAGAAGAAAAATTCTGCACACTTGATCATAAGAAGAACGTCGTTTATGAGGCAAGCGAGTTTAAAGCATTCTAATGGATAAAAAGCTGGTATCAGCAATTTTTGCAGATTAAGGCAAATCCATCGTAGATAATACATTCAGTACCACGTTTACAACCACACTGTTAATTACTACTGAAATGGTTGTTTATACGCTAAACAATCCGCAGGTTCTTTGGCAAATTGACTGCCCCATTTCTGCTCCCCCGGCAACGCTCTTTCAACGCATTTAATGCGACATTTCCCATCAAACCATTAGTATAATTGTAATATTTGAATGAGAACATTGTTTTCCAAATTTTAATTACATATCATTTTATGAAAGACTTAAGAAAGTGTTGTTGCCCATAACATATGTAGCAACCCTGGCTATGATAAATTCCATACTGGAAAGAAGGGATTAAAAGGCTATCGTCGTACATTTTTATCTCTAGCCAACCCAAGAAGTTGCAAACTTAACTACTTCTGGATTCTTACCGCTTCTGCTCACTTCCTGCATTCCACTGTTTCTTATTGATATCATGTTATTGGAATTATCCTTATTAACTGGCTAGTATATCTCCCCTTTGACCTTTTATATTTCTTAAATCTATATCAAATTTTAAATTTAAAGCTTCTAGCATACCTTTGAAAATACTTTGTTTTCCTGAATTTTTCAATGCACTTTAGCTAGGCAGGAAAAGAAAAACTACCCGTACGCTCTATGAACTTAGCATTAGCTAAGTGTTCAGTCCCAGAGGCTACTCGTGGCTCATGGCTCACATGATTGATGGCTTTGGATGATACCAGATAACATTCTTCTTCTTTTTTTTGCGATTTGTTGCACGAAGGGATGTTGAAATGTTATGATTATTTTCGTGGTTGCCTGCTTCATTTTGTTTCGGGTGTTCGCCCACCATCAGGCCGTCTAGTATAATATCACAGACTTGCACAAAACAAAATCAGTTAAACACCAATTCAAAATATCTATGCATGCTACACATAGAGTAATTTCGTTCTGTACCCGTCTGCGGTATCACACTGTTTTATCAAGATATCCTGATGATCGGCGAACGCCACCCGAATCTGGTTGAAGACACCAAATCAAGCAGGCTATTAGGGAAAAATTCTCTCATGCTTTCCAGCTCTGCATTTTGAAGCTTCTAGCATGTCTCTGAAAATACTCTGCTTCACAATATTTTACAACTTTTTTAATGCACTTTAGTTATCACTACTTTCTACACTAATGAAGTACAAAAGTCTGTCAGACAGTGATTTTGATTGGGAAATCTGAGTATAGATCTGACTGGTGGCCAGAGAAGTGTGGTGTCAGTTTGATCCCTTCCTATAGACAATTATAATATACATGTATGTAGCAACGCTGAAGTAAAGAGGTAAATTTCAGATCTTAACTTCTGGCTACGATTGTCTTTAGCGCACTTACTTTCCTTTTCATCTCTGTCATTCTCACATATTTGAGTTACTACTTTCAAGCACCAAGATTTCACCAAGAGTTGCACTAATTCAGAGCTCAACTCATTCAAAAACAACATTCAAAAAACCGGAAAATAGTCTGCAAGCGCCATTTAGAAACTACTAATAATTATCAAATAGTCTATGGCACAACTCTCAAAGAGTGTCAAAAAGCAAAAACTTCCAAGAAGTAGTCAACTAGGATCATCAAGAAGCCCTTTTACTCCAAGCGAGTACTCTTCAAGCTAACTAATCAGCTAAACGATCATTTAGAACAAGTAAGAGTTCTAATTCGCTACAAGCAACTCCGCTAAGCCTCCGTCGCCATTCTTTGCTCGGCTACCCTAAACTCTACCTTCTCACTAGTTCTATAAATATAATTTAAAATGTCAATAGTGTGACCATCAACAACACCAGCATCATCCTGCCTCACTATTTACTTAATTCTAAAATTGAGAACATTATGATCTAATTTCTCTTAATGTGAAAGTTGTGAATATTGGTTGGACACACAATTACATTCAATTCCATAAGGAACTAGGATTCATTGAATTACATCCACGAGGATATTCACCCAAATTTATGGAACTATTTGTGACATCATGGCAAACCGGCTTTGTATATGGCTGAAGATATTGAATTTCATTTTTCAATTTGTATTAATTATGTAAAGATTTTTATTTACTGATAACATTAATGTTAAATGCAAACAACAAATGAATAAGAAGTGAAGATTTAATATAAGAAGTTGGAAGAGAAAATCTACCCACACTCTCTATGAACTTATCTGTGGCACTAATCACTCCCAGTGAAATGTTGGGGCTACCCTTGGCTCACATGATTGATGGGTTATAATGGATGGTAGCAGATAACATTTTTTTTAGACGATTTGTTGTACGAAGGAATGTTATATTAAGGAGTATCATATGTTTGAAAATGGCTGCATAGATCACTATTTTGGGTTATTTAGTCATTTTAGCTATTTTTCCAAAAAATAAGTGAAGAAGTTCAATAAAATTGCATACTAATGAAGAGACCAAAGTTTGTATAGCTAGAATTAGAATGATTCAGGGGGGGGGGGCGCTCAAACCCAGGCACTGCAGCAACTGCAGGCTTATTGTGCCAACCCCTCGAAACCTAGTAGAGGAAGCCCTCCCTCTTCATGAGGTGCAGAACCTTCCCCAGCTTCTTGGAGTACGATTTCCTCCGGTCTCAACGTGCCGAAGATCTCGTACCGCAATCAAATGGCAGGTGAGAGGCCGTCTCCTCCTCCTCCTGACACAGTCTGCACACAAGGGCTTCACATCCACCAATCCCACCTTGTGCAGTTGTTTCATGAACCTACCATGCCCAGTAAACAGGCCCGTTATCAGAGAAATCTGATACCTGCTTAGACCCAGGGTGTATCTGGTTCTTCTTCTACACAGCTCTGGCACGACCATTTTGCCCCAGTACCTAGCCACCACTAAGAGGAAAGTCTGTTGAACATACCACATGGTATGTTGGCATTTTTATTATGTATTCATTTTAAGTCGCCCCTTTTTTGCCTATGGTTTTGTATTATACATATGTGTCTATTACTGGTATGAACTTGAGGGAAGTTTGTACCTGTATGAACAAAATACTTGTTTTTTCCGTTACAGTCTGCTTCATTTTGTGTTCATCGACCAGATTCAAGTGTTCGCCTATTATTAGGCTGTCTGGTGTAACAATATACAATTGCATAGAGTTAAACACTAATTACTAAATTTCTAAATGTGCTACACTTAGATTAGATTAGATCGTGGGTGGGTCCATGACCTCTGCACTGCAGCCAGTAGAGGCTTAGAATGTGATAATTGATTTTGTTCTGTGCAAATCTATGTTATCGCACTACTTATAAAGATATCCTGATAATAAGCAAAAGCTCAAAACCGGTTGACTATCGGTCAAGCTGACTATTAAGGAAAGACTTCTTTCAATCTAACTATATTAAATTATTATCTATAAAGGTAACTGAAGAGAATAATATATCTTGATAGGTCAATTTTTTAAAAGACAGTTCATGATAAATAATAAAAAGCCTAAAACGTATTGGCTATAATTGAACATCTCATTGAAATGATCCTAATCTAAAAATAATGTTCAATGTTCTAGCAATTTTGTGTCCCAGCTTCTGATAAATAATCTATAGAACGTTTAGAGAAATAGAATTTTTGGAGAATTTGGAGATATTTGTGGTATATATATATATATTAATGAAATTGTATTTTTGGAAAAGGATATATTTGTGGTAACAAAACTTAAATATTTTAAACTTAAGTTTATATTACCTCTAAGAGTACAGATCTTAGTATTTGTTGGGTTATTAATATACTTAATTATTATTTAATTAATACACGGCTTATAAACATATATCATCTCTCTCTCTCTCATATTCTCTTTCTCTCTCTATTATAAACAGTAAATAATAAACTAAATTAACAGATATTGCCTTGATGTTAGCGTTATATACTAACACAAACTTACTGCATGGCACACATATAAATACTGCGCATGGATGTGACAGTGTTTGTGGGCCTGAGTGACAGAGAAAGCATATATTATTTGATACAGGGCGTAGCTAATTTCATAACTTTAATTAATGCAATGCGTGTGGCTCTACTAGTGATGGGTGTTAGCAGAGAGAAATCCCATATCTCTGGAAATAATCCTTTCATTATTTAATATTCCCAGTTAATTCAGTAACTCACCACAAGATCTCACCCCCATACTGTTTCCCACCCATTTCCCTACCTCTCACGCACTAACTTGTGCATCGCCTCCAAATTTAATATCATCGTAGAAACCTTGCCTTTCTGCTTAATAGTGAGATTTACATTAGCATAATTCTGGTAGAGGTGACTTTGGTTATAAGCGCAAAATGCTTGGCATAAGACTTAGAAGAAAGGAGAAGTGGTATAGGAACGCGGAAGTGGTTGTGGTGTCAGTGGTGGTGAATAAGTAGAGAGGGATGATGTGACGATAGTCCCTCCGGAGCAGATCTGCCTTCCTTCATCTTCTCCCTCCTCAACCAGCCGCTTCTTGTTGTTGCCGCATCTTGTTTCTTTTAAAACAATTTAGTGTTTTTGTTTAAGAGCTGTCAAATGATACCTTTGGTCACTTATCTCTGTTACTTTATTATTTATTTACTAAGTTTTTAATTACATTTTATACAAATTTGCGGAGTAAACTTGCACTAGATATAGTACTCTTAGTAAAGGAGGTAATTTAAACATGAATTCACACAATCGCAATAATTTCTCTTACATGTTATAATGGAGTTGATGAGGAGAGAAATTAGGTTTGATTAATTAGACGAAATATGAAGACACTGTTATAATGTAGCTATAAGTTTACACAAACTGCACTGGACTTGTAATGATTTTATAGAATACAAGGTGAGAGTAGAGATATGACACGATGCGTTGTATGGTTGAATCTGATAGATAGATTGATGTATAGATATATATGATATCGTTAGGTAGATTCTCACTGGCTTGCTTAAGTCAGAGAGTACCCAGAGAGGGCGTATTCTTTCAGTCGGGCCTGTGTTCTCTCTCTTGCCATTACATCGACACGATGCGTTGTATGTTTGAATCTCATAGATAGATTGATGTATAGATATATATTGATATCGTTAGGTAGTTTCTCACTGGCTTATATACAGGTTCTCCCACTTTAGTCCAGAGTCTTGAGTACCAGAGAGGGCCTGTTTTCTCTCGGTCAGGCCTGTGTTCTCTCTCTTGCCATTACACAGGTGAGTAAGAGAAAGTAAAAAAAACAAAAAAAAACTGTAAATCTCGTGATAATTGAATTATTATTCTTAAAAATTCATCTAAAATTTACAAACTAAATTTATAACAATTTTTAGTAATAATTATTTAAATTTATACACTTATAATATTAATACATATATATTCGCTTATAATTTGATTTATTTATTAATCAATTACTGTAATAATTAACTTGGATAAGATTGTACAATGAGATCAATCTAAAATTGTTAGCGGAAGAAGTGCCTCTTCATCTATTCTCTCACTAACAATGATGATAGATTGTGATTAAGTCCTATCGCAAATATCACCCCTTAGAAATCGATAACATTTCTACACTTGTATGTTTGCGGATATTAGAATCATTAACAAATACAGATAAAAGTTCATTCTCTAGAAATTAATGGAGTGTAATTAGTACAAAGTTTTTGTTATATAAGTATTTCTATAAATTATGCCAGGATAGTTTGTGTGTATTGAATAAATTAATAAATCTATTTCTTTCCATTTGTTCTACAAGTTACATTAACAAGCAATCATTTTAGTTTCTCTTTTGTTTTACTAAAAATAAAAAAAGAAATTCTCCATTAATCAGCCATTCCCATTCATTCCATTGATTCCCCATTGATTTAAGAGAATCATTTCAGTATGTAAAATGTTTCTTCATGGTGACAGAAGCGTGTATTAATGAGCTCGATTTGTCTGTTTGGATACACTTAAACCAAGTTGCTGCACACAACAGTGAAATTATCTCTGCAGACATTACATTTTTTTGTGTCAGTGCTAGTGTTGTTCATACTGTTACCATAAAAACGTCAAGTTATCCAAAAAAAAGTGGCCTAGAATACTTCCCTCCCTAACAACGATCTTTCGTAAGGCAATACCTATTAAATTAATAACTATTTTCTCACGTTAACATTCGAGTTTGCTATGTTTCATTATTTTTATCAAAATTATAATTTTACATCATTTTACAAAGAGATGAGAGAAATTTAGTTGGCCTTAATATAATCGACAACTGCGGCAGGCAGCAAAGTGAAAAGAGAATTCAAAGGGATAAAATTTCAAGCCTTCCATCCTACACTAAAGCCAAGAAATTACAATCTATTTCTGCATACCATTAGTGTAGCGTGTTAGTGTTTCAGTATTCTTTGCACAATTAGGCAGGATTATTCTGAAAAAAAAAAGTGCTTTATTTACTCAGAAGTCGAATATTAAGGAAGGAACTGTATAATGCTTAATTTATAATAATCTTGGCCTGTTATTTGAATTTACACAAAATATCCAAGGGGATTCTATTTTGAAATGGAAATTTTTACATTCTATTCCTGTTTTAAGAAGAAGTATTTCCATCATGTCATATTTTTGAAATTTGTTATTCACCAGTTTGCCAAATCAGCAGTTCGAGTACTGTACTATTGAGTACTGAGTAATAATGGTCGTTGTGTGTATGTTTGTGTGAACATTGTGAACCATCAGAGTCATTTTCCTTGGTAGCCTGCTTCATTTTGTGGTCATCGACCGGTTTCGGGCGTTCGCCCATCTTCAGGATGCGTTTTTCAGACAGTGTGACAACACAGACTTGCACAGAGCAAACTAAGTTTGGGTCTGTGCAAGTCTGTATTATCACACTATTTGACAAACGCATCCTGAAGATGGGCGAACGCCCGAAACCGGTCGGTGACCACAAAATGAAGCAGGCTACCAAGGAAAATGACTCTGATGCTTTCCAGCTCTGCGGAACCAACCACCACAACAACATTGTGAACCAATTGCACCTGGTACATATGCACTGTGACACCGCAACAACAACAAAATAATAATAATAACTGAATTTTGTTTATATTTCTAAATAATAAAAAAGAATATCAGTTAGATGAAACGTTTAAGTATGAGTATTTGATTATTTTTATTTCTAATGATGAACCCCCAACTGATAATACTTTCATTAATAGATTGAGTACCATTCATGCCGATGCTTCTTCGAAGAAGATGGAACAAGTGGTGGGTTTCTCCACAAGGAGATTTCATCCCTTGGCCAGGCGTAGATTCAAAGCTAGAAATAGAAGTGTTAAGTTTAATATTAAGCGAAATTATGCAAGACTTAGAAACTATGAACAAGAAAGTATGGTTATAAAGCAGTGCGTAAAGTTACTAATAAGCCAGTCTTGTACAGGCATTTCATACAGAAGCCAAGTAATTTAAAATTTGGTTTTGGGTTTGGTTTGGATAAAAAGTGGTTGCTTAATTTAATAATTATAATAAGGTATGTGAATCCAACTTATAATAATTTGAAAACATGTTTGAGTAACTTATTCGTATTTTAGAATTAGGAGAATTGGAATAAATATGCTATTGCATTTGGTTGTGGTTCAGGAATTATGTTTAATCATGGAATGGATGCTGCAGAGATGACCATTTCATATCTTGTATGTTTTTGAAAATAGTAGTTCAGTTTATAGCAATATTTCTTATTCATTCTATTGCTAAATGCACATAGTATTATAGTTATTTATACTGATATTGATGAGTGGATGATGTTAGAACATTAGATTTAAGTGGAAAGGAATATGTGCCTGATCGCAGTAAAAGTTTATCAAAGTATAGAAAGTTTCAAAAAAAAAAAAAAAACCTATGGCGCAACAGTCTATAAAGGACCAAGGCTTGCCAGGCGGCAATTTATTATGGGACGTGTGGTAAGCATGCCGCAGTTCCCTCGCCATTTAGTTCCTGCCTTCGTTACCTACGTGCGCTACCAACTGTAGCTTCCAATTATTTTCTCACGATACTGGGTCAACACCGACTTTGCTCTCACGAGGACTGAAACCTGAATTCTCCCACCAGAGATGAGTACGCTAGCTACTGGACTAACGCGTGAAGCTATATAAAGACTGACAATACACATAAAGTTTTTAAAATATAATAAAACTTTTTAAAAGCCACAGCATTTGTTTTTCGACATTGATTGCATAGGTAACAAAAATAAAATTATTTGATTAACGCTTTAGTTATTGGGAAAAAGTAGGCATTGTAATATAAAATTACGGCTTGACTCGTTGATATTCCTTTAAACTTGTCACTTCAAGAAATAAATGACTCCAGATCAGTGTCGCTGCAGAAAAATTTTTATGAAAGGCCATTGAAGTAGGTGTTTAGTCACCTGATGAAAAATTTTGAGTGAAGAAAAGATTCCAAGTTTGAAAAAAAGTTATTGCAGTAAGAGAAAATCGTATGAGTGATATACAAGAATTTTCTTTTTTTGTGATAAGAACGTGTTAAATTATACTCACATACATATTTAACAATTTTACTTTAAGAAGAAAATTAACATTATATATTTATGTAAAAAACACTGAATTACAGATGGTGTGGTGATGGTTCTCTGATGCTGACATCTGGAGGTCAGCCACTGGGAGAACACTATATAGTGCACTTTATGACCACTAGATTTCATTTAATATTTACGTGGTCATGTCTGAAAAGGTCCTTATCTTGAAAAGGATATAGGTGGGAAATTTTAGCTTATATATTACATAAACCATTGCTCCAATATGATGGTCAAATCTAATTTGAATTTCCTTTAATATTTCGTTTATATTTTGGAGCATTGTGAAGCTGTTTAAAAATTATTTCCTTTTCCTTGAATTGTGAAATTTTCACTTTTTTATTTGGCCTACGATTGATTGTTTGAACATCGGCTATATATAAATGCATTGAGGTTCCTGTTATATTTTTTTTGAGACAATTTTCTTTTAAATTAAAGGAATATTTAATGCATGGAATATAATGTAATGTGGAGCATGCTGTAATAAAACAGTAGCGGTACTATTGGGGGGGGAAAAACTCCCTACAATAATCGAAAACATTACTAAAATTTTCAAAATCAAAGAAAACTATGAAACATCCTTTTGCTTAAACTCTACTACTACTACTACACTGGCACTACAGTCCAAAATGGACCTGGGCCTCATTAACAATTTTTTTCCACTCATCTCTGTCCGTTGCCACTCTTCTCCATCTTCTTACACCCAATTCCGTGAGGTCTTCCTGGACATCGTCGATCCACCTCCTACGCGGCCTACCTTTCTTTCTTGCTCCTCCTGGATTCCCATATAGGAGTCTTTACGGAAGCCGCTCTTCCTCCATCCTCTCAACATGCCCCAACCACCTCAAACGAGCCTGTTTTACACTGGCCACTAAATTCTCATTTTTGTAGAGCTGGTACAATTCTACATTCGTTCTAGTGCGCCACTGTCCATCCACCATCTTGGCGCCAAACAGCTTTCTCAGTACCATGCGCTTCCAAACCCCTAATACATTCTCTGAAGTCTTGGTCAAGACCCAGGTCTCACACGCATATGTGACCACAGGCTTTATGATTGTCGGAGGCAGCATTATTTTGGCATCCCGTGATAACATTTTAAAGCGAAGCGCTTTAGAGAGTGCAAATAAACATCTGTTGCCTGCCGCAATCCTAGATTTTATTTCATCTTCAATTTCATTTTTTTGATCACGACTGCTCCCAAATATTTAAATGCGTCAATTCCCGGAAAGATGTGCCCTAACATTTGTACATTTGTTGCTTGGTTCTTCGTAGTTTTCATGTACTTTGTCTTTTTTCATTCATCGACAAACAAAGCTTCTTCGCTGAGCCCTCAAATTCTTGGAGCATACCAGCTAACGATCCTATTGTACGTCCTGTGAGCAAAACATCATCCGCGTACGCAAGATGCTGGGTCATTCTATTGAAGATATGTCCTCCAGGGTTGGTTCTAATACCTCTTACGGCGCATTCCAAGGCCAGGTTGAATAATATCGGTGATACTGGATCGCCCTGCCTGAAGCCGCAGTCTACTCTAAATTGTTCTGACAGGGAATTCTGAATCTTCATCCTGCAGTTGGTATCGTTCAGGCAAATCTTTACCAATCTAATTATCTTTTCAGGTATTCCCAAGCTTCTCATAGCTGTTAGCATTTCTTTCCTGTCAATTGAATCATAGGCTTGCTGAAAATCTATAAACAAGTGGTGCAGGTCCACATTGTGCTCGTAAGTCTTTTCCAGCATTTGCCTGACAGAGAAGATATGGTCAACTTGCTTAAACTCTGCTTTTAAGATATAAGTGGGATATGTCTTTATATCAATTTCGAAGAATAAAAGAACTTTTATTTTGAATAATAAATGAATGAAATTATTTTTTGCTATAAAATAAAAGAATTACATTTTTTTTTCATCCCTTTCCTTGGTAAGAGATTATTAACTGCACAGAGACATGAATTTATATTAAGTTGTAATATTATTGCCTAAGTGTAAATAAGTTATAATTGGAACGCTTTCGGCTAGTAGAATAATGTTCCCCTTATAATCCTGGGGTAATAATGAAAATTACCTTATATAGAAACTTAGCTTTCCACCTTACATTTGTATTTAGTAGTGTGTGTTAGTAATATAAGTGGTGGTTAGGGCGATGTTAAAGAGAAGATAGTTTCTATTCCAACAGTCCAGTCTAACTTCTAGATAGTACGTTATAGCTGAACGTGTCTAGACAAGCTAATGTAGAAAGTTCTATTGCCAGTTTCTACCCTTAACATACCACAGCCTTCAACCCACGGGGTCATTCCGGTTCTCTATTTTAGACTATCTAATAACTGAACATAGTAAAGTTATATAAAATTGTCTCGCAAAATATATATATTTAGTATTTAGTTTAAAAATGATTGTAAAAATTATATTGTAATATATTTATCACTTCAAATTTCTGTTAATAAATACATAATTAATTTATGAATGTTTACAACACATTATTTGTCTTACATAATATTTTGATTTTCGTTACGACCGCCTGTATTTAATGTCGTGGAAAGGATATTGTGGTTCGGTCAAAGAAAACTATTTTATCAAATTTTCACCGACGTTTCGGCACATTTATTGCCTTCTTCAGAGTAAAAATTTTCCCGTTTGAATTTCTTAAAAACTACAGTTAAACTTATGATATACCATCACCAAGGCTTGGTTCAAACAGAAGAAAATTTTCAAACGTATGTGAAAATTTGAAAAAACAATTTTCTTTGACCTAACCTAAATATCCTTTCCACAACATTTAGATAATATTAAAATTGTAATTTATAAATTCCTATAAAAAAACAAATTTGTCCACATAAATATTTCCAATAAAAGTGAGATTTTTGAAAGGATCGTTTTGAATGAAACGGATTCAGATTTTTGCAAACTTTTCGATTAATATAATATAATTATTTTCTGCGCTTACAAAAGAGAAGAGATTCAGATAATAAGTAGGAGGGTCATTCAATAAGTAACGAGACAAATCGCTGTTGTAGCTCAGAATCAATACAATAGTTTTCAGTGCGTCAAGTTGGCATACTTGTATTTAGTTTCTCATCAGCTGTTCTAGAGTATTTGGTAAGCATAACCTCAAATGTATTCAGTTAACAATGGTGAGTCCGCTCGAGCATAGTACCTTTGAAGTATACCGCTCAGTTATAAGATTTTTAGTTGCAGAGAGTATCAAAGGTAGTGAAATCCACGAAAGAATGTTGAAAATGTGCATAAAAACTGATTTCTCACCTACCTTCTGTAATGCTTAATATTACTTACAATAAATAATAACTAAAACTATAAGATTGTACATCTTTATAATAAAATATTAAAATACTTTCTAATAAATACGAATTAATAAAATAAAATACTTTTAACAAACGAAAATTTTTTGAACATACTCAAAATCTCTGTAATCTTTTGATTTTTAGTTCCGTCTCATAATTGTGTTTTATTAACTTCTTATATCTTATACATTATAAACTACTTTATATAATGCTATCTTGGTTTGTTCTCTTTTCTAGTACTGAAGAAGAAGATGATAATATAAACTCTATATTTTATTTTTTCAAATTGTGCTGTTCCGTTACATTAAGTTGCTAAAACATACTGAACAGTTGTACGAACAACATAACTGCAATCCATCTAACGAAATCGTGTTATGGCTGATTGATCAGATCACAATAAATATTAGTATAAAAAAATATAGTTTGCCACCTAAAATATAATTTTAAATAATAAAATTTATTTAAAAATAAAGTCAGCATTACGTTTATGGCCAACGGCCATACCATGTTGAATACACTGGTTCTCGTCCGACCACCGAAGTGAAGCAACATTGGGCGTGGTTAGGACCTGGATGGGTGACCCTGGCTGTTGGCATGTTTAGAAAAGAAGGCAATCTACTTAAAATGCATTACATTCCTTAAAAAGAAATTTAAATAGGAATACGGGGAGATTTCTCTGTTTATGATCTATGGTTTGAGGATCGGGGAACAATACCGAAAGAGGTCTAGACGAGGTCGGCATCGACCATTGCGGAGTCCATTGCGACTCTCTGGGAATACTCAGCAGTCATCTCTATGGCAGCTAGAGCATCCCTCCTGCTCCAGGTTCGCAGACTATAGCTATTAGCAATATGGGTAGTGTTCTTAAGGTTATTATGTTTCTATATCTTTCCATATGCTATCGATCTTATGTCTTCCAGAATGTATTCTTATATTGTGCGTTATGGCATCTCAACGAAGTTGAGCAGTCCCGATTATTGTCTGTTTCGACGATAAAGCGCTTTAACTACTAGTGGATAGTCGAGAGTATACATACTTTGGAATGTATAATACAGAGCGAATCAAGAAGAATTTCCTCAGTAGCTGCCAAATTAATGATGTCAATCTATTCCGACATGTTCCAAGATATACACTGTGGTATATGGCACTATTCCTTTACTTCCAAACCACAGTACCGCTCTCAAAGTTGTTCACCGAACTTTTCCTTTAGGTGGATGGCATATATGTTTTTAATTTACGTTAATGATCCTTAGCTTGGATCATTATATATGTAAAGTAAGTTGGGTCTAAAATAAGGGCTTTTGTACTTTTATTAAATGTCAATATGTCCACATAACCATTCATATCTACAATATAATTCGTCGTTAAAAGTGTAGACCAACCTTTTTCTTAACTTTGACAAGAATCATATTATCAGGACTTTTCTCAGCACAAGAGGAGCATTATCAATGCTTCAAAACATTTAACAGCCGTTTAGTTACCACAACGAAGTGGCCAAACTATACGTTTACAATTTTTGTAAAATTTTTTTTTTGATTGATTTATCATAGCAAATATTCTAATATATTAAAATATTAAATGTTTGTAGTTATTTATCAAAAATATATTTCTGGTGATTTTAATTGTTCTTTTATTATTTTGAAAAAAATTGAGTTTCCGGATTGAGACAGCGTCAGTGGTTTGCTAGATACCGACGTTGATATGAACTTCTTCAGGGTCGTTTCATCTTGAAAAATAACGGAGCAAGGTGAAATTAGTGAGCAAGGAATGGAGCCTGTACTCCATTAGCATTTAGTAGTGTTCTCCATGAAAATGACCGAGGAAATCTAAAAGACTTTATTATTTTTATCTCTTTCGTTTATATTATGTTATTTTAATATCTGATGAATTAAATGTTTTCTTTTTTTAATTTATGTATAAAATATACTTTTCTTTTTTAATAATTGAATTGTTAATCAATTTTTGTACATTAATAATCATGCATATTTTAAAATAAGGAAAATTATTTATAAAAAGGTACTTTACTGTTTTACATACTTTATTTTTTACAAATATTCGAAAACCAGTTTTTTAAAAAGTCTGTTTTGTATAAACCCTATGTACAAGACGTATAAAAAATCTCTATGGGAGAAAACTTTCGAAAGTCTTCAAACACTGGACCTCCTAGAATGGGAATAATGGTGATCTCTTCAGAATGGAGAAATGCAACTGGACCAAAAAGGTGATGGAATAGCAACCTTCTTTCCGATAGGCGGGGCTAGAATAATATTTTTTTTTTTTTTAAAAAAAAGAAGAAATTCCTCTAGGAAAAGAATATGAATTTGACGCTTCATCCGTTTAAGAGATCTGATTCTGTAAAATCTTTAGATAAAATCTTTGGTTCATCAACAGCTAGCTACAGAGAATGATAGCCTGTCAGATAGTGATTTCTATTTTTAAGAACATCATGGTATTTAAAAAACTAGGAAACATTCATACAGATTTATAGGAATCAGCCAATTTATGTATATTTTGATAGAAATAAAAACACTTTTGATCATATTTGATTATTTTAACATAAACAAATCTTAAAAGTTAATACATAAACAAAAAAATCTACAAAATTTGCTTAGCTATACAGAGTAAACAAACAATATTTACATAATTTAAAAAAAAGAAAAAGAATTAGCTTGGAAAGAAAGTCAATCTGGTGAAGCATTAAGAAACAGATGGATCTAAGTTGTCTAACAAAGTTCGTTCAATCTCAATCAAGTAAGATAAAGGAAATTAAAGCTGGCCGGTAGGAAATTTAAAGTTGACAGGTATGGGTACGATCTGAACTAATGATGCCAAATACAGTTTTGTCAGTATGTCTTAATACTTATTTGGGCCAGAATCTTAGTGAAGACAAGTTTGAGGCCAGCTGGGGGTTAAAAGTAGATATTACACAGCTAGCGCTGTCTCACTCATCCCATCTTCTCTTCTTGTATCCGCTTCTGGTTCACCGCTTCTACAATGATAGTCCAATTTGAAGCTGCTTTCATCTCTCTGCTATCATCTCATCAACCCAGCACTAGTTCTAATTCCCTTATCTAATCTAGATAATATTAAACCAATTGCTCTTTCATAAAGTTTCATTTTATATATTCTTTTAGAATTTGCCAACAAAAAAATACAATCCAATTCCAATTCACAAATTAATTTCTCTAAATTATAACATAAATTCATTTAATCAATTTTAACAAAGTTTCACTTTTATTTAATTAAACTTATAAAGTTAAATCTTAAGCATTAAAAAGAAATACTGACAAATATATTAAATAATTTAAAGGAAATATTGTATTATCTCCTTAAAGAAACAAGATTCGAATCTACTAGAAGGATCTAGAACAAATCCTTCCATTCAAATTAACATTCCTGTCTGGTATTTTTTCTCAAATCACCTTCTCCTATACTTCTCTATCGATCTTCTTATATATTTATTTTACATCACAAGCCTGTATGCATCATTTCTCTTTTATTTGAGCCTATCACGTAGATTATAGAAATGAGCAATCTATAATTGATCAAATTCATTACCTTTATAGCGATATATGCATGGAAAAAGCAAGGGAATCTAAGTGAAATTTGCACTATCTTTTTGTGAGATTTTAAAGCTAATGTCAGTAGGGAGGTTTTACATGCGGTCTTGACTGATCTAATGATACCACCAAAGAAGTTAGTTTGCCTTAAAAAAAAAAAGGCAATGATGCAATGTGTCAACAATGTACAGGCAGATCTCTCGACTTCTTTGTAATAACGAGAGACTTGAAGAAATTAGTTGATATACTGACTTATCTCTTCTTTATTCTAGTTTTAGAGTTGGCTAATAGACCGTCAGGCGTGCTAGTTGTTGGCACGATATAGAAGAGTGCAATTATTAACCTATGAAGATGATATAGGCGTTCGTTTTTAGATCTGTAGAGCAGAACGGTGAAAATGGGTTTACAAGCAAATTATATGGGCACTGAGCCCAATGAGACGCGCAAGATGGAAATAAGGTAATATTGGCAAGTTTGAAATGGTTGACAAGTTTATCAATGGGCACCTTGGTTAATTCTAACAGCAATGTCTCATGCTACATATCTCGAAAGTGCGTGCGGGAGTCCTGCAAGGTATATGCTTAGTCCCGTAATCTAAACAGCAAACACATCAGACATACTTATACTTACTTACACACAATACTTCACACAGATTACTAACTCATTTATATATATTGAAAAATTGGCAAAAAAAAAGGGAGTATTAAAAATGAAATCACAAAAATATTACTGTTTACTTTACTCTCCGGCCCTGTCGTCTTGAACAGCAATGCCCCTCCGGTTCCAAACTTAATGAGCTATCTTTGACTATTTATTATAAAGACTCACATGGAGTTCACACATTAAGCCTAAAAGACTAAAGCATGACTAAACGTGCTAATCTCTTTAAAGATTTCGCGGAACACGATATACATAAGAAGATAACCACACTCAAGCCTATATGGACTTACGGACTGTAACTGTAGAGATCAGCCAAATTTACTAATGTTCTCGAACTATTCAGGCATTCGAGTCTAAGCTACTCTGACAGATAGTTGACACTGTATGTGACAAAATTCACTCTCCATAATGACGTCAACTTTCATTCAACACGCTAAGACAAAACATCATGACTCTCCACCTTTCCAATGCTGCTCTAATCCATTTCTACAAGTTTTCCCCTCAACTACCATCCCTGACAATGCTCCACGTCGACTAATCGCGCTAGTGGACCTGAGATCCTGCGCCACTTATCGGAGTTTCTGGAATCCCGATGAGAGTGCTATCTATCAGTGGATACTTTCCCTCCTCTGTTTGTCACATTATTGTAAGTTTTAGGTGATTCACTCATTGTATATATACATATATATTTATTTATTTATTTATTTAGTTTTACCAAGCCGGTAAAATAAATGTTTTTTTTATTTTGATTTTATATACCATTCTATATAAATATATCTAATTATTATTTATGTAATCATACAAATAATTATTGTGAGTAGTTATTACAATATGAAAAGATTTAATTAGCGCAATATAAATAATATAATTTATTATTAAAAGATAAACATAAATGTTATATAAACTAATTTTGTTAGCTATTTGAAGTATCTCATTCTGAGAATGTGTTCTGTTAAGTCTTCATTTAGGTTGAGTACGCTTCTTAGTACAGTATGTAGATGTTTATAGCTAAGCTTTATAGCACAGTTTCTTGCTAACTCATTCCATTCTCTTCATAAAGCATACATCAAATTTGTTGAATTTATAATTACATATCTCTTTCATTTCAACTTAAAACTTGGAGTAAGAGAAAGTAAAAAGAAGAAAAAAAGAAATTATGTAGTTATTCTATAATGCCAAAATTATCCAAAAATTAACCAACTTTATCCGGACCTATATTTAGCCGATTTAGATAAAGCTACTACATGAAGTTATCTTTGTCTTCATGAGAGACCGGTTCCAACCAAGTGAGGCATGTCCGTTGTGTTCGGCAAGTAGAAGAAGACAATGAAAGTTGTCTTTACTCAAAATAGATGGCCAGATAAACCTATTAGATGACCAGATAGAACTGATACCTATTAGAGAATAATTAATTTTTATTAGGGGACTGTTCAGAACAGCTTCCCGTGCGAGAATTATTGTTCTCAGATTATTCTAGGTGTATCTATTGAATTTCTGATAGCAGTGGTAGGTTTTACAAGAAAAACAAATGAGTAATTTATCGCAATAACTTCCATCTCATATATTTTTAAATTACTAACTTTTTTAAATTTTAAAAATTACACAATTACAAAATTTTTAAGAAAATTACAGACGCTTTCGACTACTTAAAAGACTACTGGACAACAGATCTAAACTCTCTCTCTATGCAACAAAAGACTAATTTATATATCTATTTTGAAGCTTTTCTGGGCGTATGGGCTAGAATTATGGGGTTCAACCAAACGCTCAAATCTCCAAAGACTCCAATTCCTACAATCCAGAATCCTCCGTAACATTGTAAACGCTCCTTTTTACATCTCCATACACACTGACCTTAACATACCGTTCATTACTCACGTCGCCCAAACCCGTTACAGGAAATTCCATATTAACCTACAGACTGGCACAAAATCCTTTAGTTCAACACCTGTCTTCCGAAACATTTTCTAATAACTCTTCCTAGACGTCTTAAAAGACAATGGCCTTCTCTCTGGAGAGACGTGATCCCCTCTCCAGTGATTTTGTGTAGTTTTGGCGTGTTACCATTGGGTAGCATCTCCACTCATTATGTATTTATGCTTTTTGTATAATTGTTACTTATAGCGCTTTCGCGCTGATTGTAGCGTAAATAAAGATTAAAAAAAAAAAAAATCAAAAATGATAGTGACCAACATTTCTATAGTTTTCATTGTGTGTATTATATCAGTGGGCTACAATTTTTCACTTTTGTATTTGATCACTTATGTAATCGACTTAGTGATCGCAGCCTGCGGGAGGCCATACTCCTGTGTTGAAGATGTGATCGATAGCTAGCTACTGCTCAATACACTTAGGGGAAAAGAAGTACACATACAGTAGGGACAGTTTCTACTACACATTCTTAATGTCATTTCGATAAAAAAAACTCTCCCTCAGGGTTGCAACCCAACAGGAAGATTTGTTGCCTTTATTTATTTATTTTTTTAATAATAATAATAATAAAATTTGTTTCTTGATATTTTTTTAATTGATTTAGTTTTGTAAAGATGTTTGTAGAAACGTAAGTTATTGCCAAAAATTATATATTACATTTTCAAGAATAAATAAATTTCAGAATGAAGAAGATAAAATTAAAATTCCGGGGAATAAAGATCGTGGATTTGAGATTTAGGAATTATTATTACTGTTGGAGGAAACCAAAGCCACTCTGAACTACTCAGGAATGTCTTATAAAAGAGAAAATAATAAAAATATGGATCGACGTAGGAATATTTATCTCAGGCTCAGTCCAACTACATTCTCCAACACCAAATAAAGTTGAAAAAAAAAATTAATTAAAAAATGTAAAAGAAGTCAGCCAGATAAGAATACATAAAAAAAAAAAAGAAAAAAAAAGAGTTTGATCTCTAAGCCTTTTCAACCGCGTGGGTGATATCTGGAAATGGAGTTATTCAATTAACGAATAAATTAAGGTAAGCTTCTACGAATGAAGAACTTGAAAAAATTAGTTTTACTAAACCTGGAATGAAATTATTTTAAAATAGTTATTGATTAATAAGATTTAATATAACCAAGGAACATTTATAATTTCAACGACCATAAAGAACTAGATACTTTGGGAATCCTTTTAATCGTATCAAATGTTTTTTCTAGTAAAAGTTTAGACTAATGGACCGTATAAATAAAGAGAGTTTTGATTGTTGGTGGAAACGTTTACAGAAACTGTTATAAGGAATCTTGAGATTCCTTATAACTGTAGGAAGTATCTTGCCCTGGCAAGCTGTATATTAAAACTACCAGTATTTTAATAAATAAATTTATTATATGGGCAGTCATCCATGGGATTATCCCTGAATTTCAATTTAGCTACGGAACCGGTAGTTTCTGTGAAGATTAGGTCTTTGTTTTAAATAATGTGCAGGGGTAAGGGAATAGGCCCGCATACGTGACTCTATCGATTTATAGAGGATTTTCACCTTCGGGTGAGCTATACTCCGGCAGCGCAGCCAACATAGGCTTATTATGCCATAGAGAGATTTTACAGAGGAAGTTTGACTCAGTTAAACATCATATCCTGTGGCAAAAATTGTTAACGCTGGGAGTTAGTGACAAAATAGTAAGAATTTTTTCCAAAATGGTTCAACGTGGATGCAAGTTAGAGTTCGAGGTCTTCTACTATTCATATTACGAAGGTACCCTGCAGGGGAAAGTTTATGCCTCAAACTATTCTCTTTATATTTAGTGGGCACTATGGATTTGTTCGCACTGAGATACTAAATGCCCTGTAGGTTCGGATAGAGATGTTCTGGTACTGGCTTTTGCGGATGACTTGGCACTATTAGCAGATTTCTGTTTGGATGTAACACATAAACTTCGCACTCTTGAGAAGCACAGCAAATTGAATGGCCTCGAAGTCAAAGCGGGTAAGACGAACATATTAAAAATTGGCAAAGCTCGTAGAAGTATACTAAGCTCTTTTATGATGGCCAGGAAGTAAATGGTTAGCAAATATGGCCAGCTCAACATTATTTGCCCAGGCATCTCTCTATATGACGAGCAAAGCGAAATTGGCCTCTGATTCGACTGTAGCTTTTCTAAGGAAAGTTAAAGTGAAATCTTGGAAACTACGTATTAAAATTTTAGATGCCTTGGTGAAAAATATATTTTTGTACTGAGCCGCAACGTGGATACAATTTAAGTTAGAATTTTGAAAAACGTTTTAGAACTTGTTAGCTCAACTCTCTTCTATATACTTAGGCTTTTGAAACAAGATCCTTCTCTATGGCTAGATATATCTTTATATTGGTTTTAGGATGGCTTAAAAGTCTATGAAATATGAATCAGAATAGGTTACTTGGGATATGTTTTAAAAAATCTATTCATGCACAAAGTAAATAAATGTCCTCCTAAGTTAAAATGAATATTCCAGGCAGTAGAATTTTTCATGATGTCAGTCTATTTTGATTAACCCAAATGATGTCTAATGCTCTAATTTGATTAACCTAAATTTTCTTGAGTTGATGACAAATAAAACTATTACATTAACTATAATTCAACAATACTGAAATCTATCTGAAGAGCAGAGACTTATGATTCAAAGATTAGAACGTTTTACAATAGCTCATTGTTAGATGTTGGTTTACAATTTTTTGGATGATGTATTAACTATGAAAGAACAAAATTTACAAAACTGATGATTAATAAGCCATATTTTTCACTTTAAACTATTATTTATAATAATCTCTGAATGTTTATGGATCTAATTGTTCAATTATAATTATTAATTATCAAGAAATTACAATGTTTATCATTAACATTAATGATTTGTTATTATGAATAACATTAACATTAATTAACAAAACAACACTGGTTGGAGGCCGGCAGTGAACTAAGAAGGCTTCGGGCGCCAATGAACATAGTTGTTGACGCGACTTAAATTAAAAAAAAAAAAAAAAAATTAACATTAATATTTTGGAAACTTAACTATAATTAATATGGATTACAAAGAGTTATTTTTGGATTTTGCTACCTTGTAACCAACTATGTTATATTACAAGAAATAAATAGAGTAAGTGATGCATTTCAACTGAAACTTCCATTACAAATATAATTTTTCCTCATAGAGCTAAGAGAAAGTTAAAATATGATGTTAGATAATCGAGCGATCTTTTTTCTTTTACTACTTACTACAATTTCATTTTGATAACTTTTTCGAATTTTGTTTAATTGATGTTATTATTATGATTTGTCTGTGGGGAGTGAAACCCTACGCTATCCAAAGCCTCTTTCCATATAGCTAACCCAAGAAAAACAACAACAAACCGGGCCTAGAACAAAAATCCAGACCCAAATCTAATCCATCTAAGATTCACCGCAGTCCGAATAAATCGGACAACAACCTTAAGCGGAAATAGCCTAATCTCTTCCACAGACATCCTATTCCGACCAAAGGTCCTGGAACCTAATTTCCTCACAACCCAGGCAATCAGTCATAAGATGGATGGGTGCTTCCTCCTCTGTCTCACAGACTCTACTTAAATGGATTCGGTATGAACCCCATTATGTAGAGATGTCTCCTTAAACCACAATGTCTAGTAAGGGATCCAACCAGATGCCTGAGAGCGCTCCGTGCAAACAGCAACGTCTCAGTAACGCCTTGTCCGGACGGTCTCCCGATGAGCATTTTGGACTGCCGAAAACCATAAAGATGAATGCTGTGAAGCTATATCCAGACATGTGCCAAAAGACACGCCAACAGCAGACTCGGGACCAATGAAAGGAAGAGAGGCGCCTAATTTGGCAAACCTATCCACCTCCTCATTTCCAAAAAATCCCCATGTGACCTGGCACCCAGACTAGAAGCACATCCTTCAGAGAAAAGCTCTTCCAGTCTTTTAGAAACATTCTAACACCAACCTGGAAGTGAAGACACATGAACTCAGGCAACCTGGCTGTCCGAGCAGATACAAACACCTTTTAAGTTTTTGTATTACCCTCTCGTCCAAGACACAATAAAGAACAGTATAAACCTCAGTCTGGAAGAACGTGGTCCATTCACCAAGAGATACTGCCACATGATCTCCGGACTCAAAATAGACCGCAGCTTCCAGACTTACCATCCATTCTGGAATCGTCCGTGTGACACCGGAAGTAATTATCCAGGTATCATGCCAGACGATGTTGATGTTAACTTTACACAAAAGAATACTTGGTGGGAATTATATATGTTGGTTTTTAGAAAATAAATATTATCTTACATTGTAAGCAGCGCCAGCGCAAAACTTGTAAATTAAAGTTAAGCCTAATTCACAGAAGTGCTGAACCATAAAAAGCCAATCTTTTCCAGAAAATTTTTTTTAAATAAAACCGAGAGGTGTATAAGAGTTAGCATTTTAAATTAAATATTAATCGTTTCGAGACCCTTTTCGAGAAAAGTACTGAAAAAAGTCACAAACCTATTCCGCAAGGGCCTAATCGCACATCCATGTAAACGATTTTCTTCAAATTTAGTATTTTGCAATGCATTTAGTACACTCTTATACTGGTTAGTTATTGTACCACAGTACGTTGCACTGAAGTGGCACTACTTTACAGGAAATTAATATAATATTAAATAATTAATTATTAATTAATATTAATAAAGCTACGTTGTGGCTTTTCCAAAACCTTTCAAAAATCAATTTTTTTCTGGAAAAATGATTCAAATTAAACTTAATGAATGAGGAGCTATTTGCGAGAGAATCGCGATAAACTGAGAAAAACATAATAAAGACACACATCCAGTTGAAAGTGTTTCAGCGGACACCATCATAGCGGATGTAAGGTGGTGCCTAAACGAAATATCAACTTAGAGCTTGCTACCAAGTTTTCGTTGTCGAAATATTTTGTTTCCTCCCACCACAAAAATCATTCGCTAAAAAATTGTTTTACTTTCTCTTACTCCTAGTAAGAAGAAGTATTGTAAATCGTGTCAAATTTTCAATATCGAGTTTTCACCGGAAATATCCGTTTTGAGGTCCCCAGAGTCAAAAAATGTGGTTTTTAGCAAATGGTTTGTATGTATGCATGTGAACAGCATAGCTCAAAACAGGAAAAACCTTAGAAAGTTGAACTTAATATTACGTTTAGATATCACCATAGGATCTGACGGTGCGTTATCTGTCAAAATTCCTCAACCGGAATTACCACATTACTAGTTTTTTTTTGTTTTTTTTACGCTTTTGCGTTTTTCTTAAAAATGGCTCCGACGATTTTCTTCAAACATCATATCCAACTACACATACAAAGAGCTACAACTTTAATTTCTCCGGGAAAATTTTTTTAAGGGCACTTCTGTGGGGGGGAGGGTTAAGTTTTCATCTCAACAGCTATTTCAGTTTATTAGACAATTCTGTCATCTAAATAATGTTAATTAGAATTAAATATGTCGTTGAAATTCTGAGTTTGAAAAAAATCGGATAACCGGAAGTGCATTTGTTTTAACACTTTACAAAATGATTTTTTTCAGTTTTTCGTGATTTTCTTAAAAAATGGCTACGACGATCTTCTTGAAGCTTCATATATAAATTAAAAATGCAAAGATCTGCATCTTTTATTTAAGATATTTCTCTGGAAAAATTCATTTAAGGGCACTTTTAGAGGAGGGGTGGGGTTACAACTTCCTCTAAAGTGGTATCATAGTTGATTATACAATTCTATCATCCAAACAAAATTAATTAGAAATAAATAGATGGCCAAAATTCCAAGTTTTAAGAAAATTAGTAAACCGGAAGTGCGCTTTTACTGAACAGCTTTTTTCAGTTTTCGACGAATTTCATTAAATTTGGTACACAAACTATAACATTGGTCAATTATAATTTTGAGAACAGGAGTAAGAGAAAGTTGTGTGAGTGTTTCACCCCCGATTTTTTTTTTTTTTGTGAACTTCACAGGAACCACATGTATTTCTGATGAAAATTCAATTTTGAATATTTGAGACATTGCAATCAACTGCCATCACTGTAGGTCCTATCTCTGCATTTACCTGTATGCATTATTGAGTACTGAAAGTGTCTGTACCACTGTTGTTCACGTTTTTTAGGCTGGGATACAGCAGCGACGCCATGATCCCTGAAACAGTTTTGTCCACTTCTCCCCCAATAGAAATGAATTAACCATAAGCACCAGGTGCTTTTTTTAATTTTTCAAATTTTCTCATAAATGCTTTTAACAATTTTCTTTACATTTGATATGCTTACGCGTTAAAGATATATAACAAACAAAAAAATTTAAAAATTTTTCTAAAAAAGGAAAGGTGAAACGTTTGATATAAGGGTCATTCAATAAGTAACAAGACCCAATCGCTGTAGCTCAAAAATGATTTATTTAATCAATACAAAACTTTGGCTTCTTTTCAACATAGTCTCCAGCAATATTTATACACTTGTGCCATCGTTCTTCTAATTTGTGTATGCCTCTGGCATAAAATTCTTTGGGTTGATCTCGAAACCACTTTTGCACCTGATTTTTAAGTTTTTCATTGGATTAAAAATGTTTCCTATGTAGAGCCTCTTTAAGGGGTTCAAACAAATGGAATCCGATGTAGCGAGTCGGGGCTATCGGGAGGGGGGATGTGAAAGGATTTCCCACCCCACTTTGTTAAGTGTTTCTTGAGTTAACTGTGCCGTGTGTGGGCGCGCGTTGTCATGAAGCAAAATCACTACATTTTCTTGTATTGCAGCTTATTCTGAATAATGTTATGCACAGTTCCAACACTCGCGTGCACTTCTTCAACTATCGGTTGAACAGTAATTTACGTGTTGTTCGGAATTAACGCGTTAATGCGAGATTTGAGGGAGGAAGTTGCAACTTCAACCGGTCGTCCACTTCTTTGCTCACCACAAACAGTTACACGGCCACATTTAAACTGTTCTACCCATTCGTAAACGTTCGAACGTTTCAAACACTTATTCCCGTACACTTTTGACATTCTCTGGTGGATTTCATTACCTTTGATACCGTTTGCAACTAAAAATCTAATCACTGAGCGTTGTTCTTCCAAGGTGAAATACTCGAGCGGACTCGCCATTGTTAACTGGATACATTTGAGGTTATGCATACCAAATACTCTCAAGCAGCTGATGAGTAACTAAGTACAAGGATGCCAACTTGACGTAGTGAAACTATTGTATTGATTAAAGAAACCGTTTCTGAGGTACAGCGATATGTCTCGTTAGTTACTCAATGATACTCAATGAGTGTAAATCCTTTCCTTCGTAAAAAACTGCTTAACTAAGAAAAGTGATTACACTCTATGAGGTAAATTGTTAAATTCTAATGGCAATTTAAATTATTCGAACATGTGAGGCAATGAAATGTGAATAAATGAAACTAGGGGCCCTTGCAAAATAATTGTAGTTGAATATGAAATAATTAATTGGGAAACCAATTAATTAACTACTCGTATTTGAATGTTTTGGAAAACCAGCTCTTGGTCCAAATAGAAGACCTACCTTATTCATATAATTTAGCTGAAACGGCTCATAATAAGAGATGAATACATCTCTTTAAATATACAAAATTTCAAAAAAAATTAAAGAGCTGCACCACAAAAATGTAGATGGTAAACTAATTTAACAAAAGATATTTGAATGCTTTTGAAAAACTAGTTCCAATTCTAAACAGTAGACACACTTAAGACACAAACTTTTCAAATAATTTAGTCCAAAAAACTGAAACTATTGAATACCTCTATTTAAATATAAAGAAATTCGAGAAATTTAAAATTCTTATACTACCAAAAAAAAAAAAAAAATAGAGATTAATTTTATATTATTACATTATAATTATTTAAAAGATACTTTTTTAGTTGGTCGCAACAAGGTGGTGATGGTAGGAGCAGTGGTATGGCCTGCAGATGACAGAAGGAACAGACAGCAGAAATGTGGAATGTGTTAGTGTGAGTGTAAGAAGTAAAAACATTGTACAGTTTACACCCATAGGGCTTATGTTGGGAATTTAACCGCGAAAAGCGAAATGGGCTAACTTGTTTATATATAAGAGGACGCCTACCTCAGCATCTCCTCATTTCCCAGCTTCCCAACTCTCTCAGCCTATCACTCTCTCTCTAATAAAACATGTTCCACTAAGTTCTTAACTCATATAACCACCAACCCAACACCACATAAACAACTGAAATCCTACTTTTTTACTCTCTACACCCGTCTTCACAGCTAAACTATGTGGCATACAATTTATACAAGTATATTTACAAAATTTTAACAAGACTGGAGAGTTCATGAAATTAAACATAATGTTGTACAAATGGTTGTCTAAATCGTTTCTACAATCCCCATAGAAACTGACAACTATGAAGTAACATACAAACAAGAATACATAGTGTCTGAACCTTCTCTTGCAGCATTCATTACCACTGAATTAAAATAATTTTCTTCCAAACACGGAATTATAGCAACTTTTTACTAATTAATATCATATAGCTGGTGGAACCGTATATAACAAGGAAATAGCACTTTAATGGGAAAGAACCTCCCTCAAATAAATTTACCGGGAACATTGTTTCAAATAAAAATTGTTAGCTAAATGTGTTAGCAATTTAATAAGTTTAAAGAAAACTGAATTTAACATTTTCGAGAATTTGAAAACTGAATAATCCTAATGGTATTTTGGTTAATTAACTCATACCGCCGGGGGGACGAGGACTAGCAACTGCTTCAAGGGTCTTGGCATTCTCCTGCGAGTATCGCAGCTTAATAACATTCACACTTCAGCGGCTAGAGTCAAGCGAAACATTTTGTTGGCCCAGGCTTACTAAAGAAATAACTAAGGCCGTTCGATTGAGTGTGGTAGGCCTTCTTACGGGCCATTGTAGATTCGAGAAGTACATGAACGCATGGACCTGACAACGGATAGGCCTGTGTAGGTTTTGTTATGAAGAAGAAAAAACAGGTGCTTGTTTTTCTTTCTATAAAGAAACAAAATTTGATTGATAATAGAAACTTGTGAAAGTTTCCTATGAAATTCCGAATTCCTATGACGATTGATTTCTTAATCGACTGAAAACTAAGCATTTTGCGTGTATTGCTTTTACTTTATTATAAAAATTTATTTCAATTCCACTAAAGAACATAGAAACAGAATTCGAAAACAAATATTTAGCCATAAAGTATATAAAATTGTTTCTACAAGTTTCCTAACAAGTCTGACACGCCGCTATCAGCCTTAGCTACATAACTATTGTAAAGTTCTGTCAGTAGTGTTTTCATAAGATACATAATGCACCAGTAATTAGTAAGTGAAGTTTGTTTCTCTTTCTTTCATTTTCAATTAACCCGATTACAGCTTCAATAGATGTATTTCCAGGAAAATATCAACTTAATGAAGTAAAAACAAAAAGGAATATTTTTATGAGGCAATGGCCAGAGAAGTTTTTAAAGAAAAAAGAATTCTTTGCTGCTCTTCGCTTCGGGCACCATAAGTGCCCTTCTTCAGGAGTTCAGTGGAGCAATAAAGAATCTTTTTACTTTAAAAACTCCTCGGCCAATGCAGTATAAACATCTCATTACAATTTTAAAGCTTGACGAAATATTTTTACTTTGTTTTTCTTTGGGGTACAATGAGCCTTAAACCTAGGATATTACACTAGTAAACCCATTATATATTCCTGCTTAATCTGGTGGCATAGGACTGAGTGGAATTTATAAAGAAAATGCTAGATAAGGTCCAAAGGTTTGTATGTTTTGATACTACTGGTGCTATGATCTCCACCGCCACAGCAGCCTCTGGAACCTTCCGCCTCTGGATTTCTTTGCAAGAGCGAAGGATAATAGATAGGCCCATAGATTGACATATAGCATTCACAACCTACAACTCGCTAAAAAATTCTTTCTGCCTTTCTGCCGCATTTTGTGCACAAAAAAAGCGCCTGTAATGCCATTGAGAAATATCTAACATGGAAATTATACTCTCCATAAAAAAATATTTAAATATTAATTATATTAATATTTAAATATAAATATTATTGCCGGACACAGGGCTTTCTTGAAGACTTTCCAAGAAGCTAAAGAGGGAATCACTGCTCTCTTCACAGGGCCTTGAAATTTAAGGAAGCAACTACATAGTATGCGTCTTCTCATACTGTGGATCCACTCTGTAGTATTATGCGGGCGGGAAGGACAAAATTCCGTTTTATCTTCTTGGAGAGTCTGAGCACTTTGATCGGAATTAATTCAAAAATTTGGCGCTCGCAATTTGGTAGCAAACTCGGGATCGGAGATATCTCTTACCACTTCTCAATCTTGGCGTTTCTTAATGAGACAAGGCTGATGTGAACTGCCTTCTGGGAGGTACAATGGGCACTTTCTTCCCTAAGTAGCCCTCGAGTTCTTGATTAGATAAAGCCTAAACCGATTCGTATAAACTAATTATAGAGTAGAAAATTGGACTAAAAAATACGAATAGTCTAGTAGAAGTTTCGATAATAGAGGAATATGTTAATTTATTAGTGAATTATTAACAAGCTCATAATATTTGGCAATTTTTAAGATATAATTCACTCTGTTATAACTAAATGGAAAGGAAGCACATGGAAAGAGCTTAGACTGAAGTATAAGAGGGAACTTTGTGATAAGAATAATGATTAAAAAGAAACAAGATCACTGACATAAAAAAACACAGTACTGGGTGCACTAAGTTCTGCGTAGGAGTAAGGTATGAGGTATATACCTCAATTTGGTTAATGTAGACTCTAAATCATGCTCATCTTGGCCTCCTACCGCTTTATGTTCACCAGAATTAGCCCTTTCTACTTACTCCAGTTCATCCATAAAGTTCCATATCCTTTAACCGTCTCCTATAGCTTACCTTCCTTCCTTCTCATCATATATTATAATATATTAAACATTAAAGGGAAATTTTACACACCAGTACAATAATTTTGGAATCAGGTCCACTAGCTCGTTCGTATATATATTATATACTCCCACACATGAAGGTTATAAAAAATTTGCGACCCAAAACAGAGTAGTAGTATTGCTGGCCACTAAACCTTTTTTTTTTTCGCGTCCAAAATATATGATCCAATAATTTCTACCTGGGACATTTTCATAAAGGGGGACAGAAATAGGTTCAGTTGGTTTATTGGTGGTGTTATTATTGTATGAGAGGATAAAGCACACGGCGCAGTGGCTTCATGCTGTCATAACGTTCTGCTTTTATATCTAACTTATTTAAAGCCTCAACGAGTTTTACTTTAATTAACTCATCACTTCGCTATGAATATTGCATTGGAATTTAATATTTTTGTTATTTATTGAACGAAAACTCTATACCACATGAAATAATATGCAGATAAAGCTTTTAAACTTTTTTATGAAATATTTTTTCCCTTTAACTGCCTATATATCTCCATTATATTCAAAAATCCAGCAATATTTTTTTTTTTTAAATACTTTTATTGATATTTACAACTGTATGTGTAATACAATAAGCAAAAGTGATTAAAGAAAATAAATACATGCGCACATGTGTGGGACATTATTCAATAATAATGTCCCTTATTGTTTACTTAGGCTGTTTGATGATGGAAATAGAAGTCTTGCGGCCACAGGCGTCTCAGACGGCGGGGAGGACTACCTGGAATGTGGGCAGCGGTTAATTGTAGGACAAGAGAGCTAGGATGAAGGAGGAGAGATTCATGGAATTTTTTGTAACGAGAAGATATCATTTCTGTGATGAAAGGGATTTTTAGGTCGTTGTGTAAGGTCAGGTTGGATACGTAATATGGGGCTTGGGTAAATTTGCGGATGATTTTTTAATTGGAGGGACTGGATTCTTTTTGAATTGGTTCGCTTGGTTGAGCCCCAGACTTCAACCCCGTAAGTCCAAATTGGTCGTAAAATTGTTTTGTATATAACTACTTTGTTTTCTAATGTGAGTTTGGAACGTTTGTCTAGTAGTCTAAGAAGAAGTCTGTATCGAGTGTTTAGCTCTTGTCGTTTAAGCCTAGTATGTGGGTTCCACGTGTCTTTTGTCCCAGTACATACCTAGGTATTTCACGGTGTCTGCAACAGGAATGGGAGTGTTATTATAATATAGTAAAGGACAAGTTCCTCGGCGAAGTGTAAACGTTACATTGGTGCTCTTACTCTCATTAATTTTAATTTTCCATTATTTGCACCATAGTTCTACTTTCTGTAAGTGATTTTCGATGTTGTGGGTGACGGATTGTGGATCTGGATCTGAAGAAAGGAGAGCTGTGTCATCTGCAAATGAGGCCCTGGTTGTGTGTGAGGATTGTGGAATATCGGGTATGTAGAGGGTATAAAGTACAGGGCCTAGAATACTTCCTTGCGGTACTCCGGCCTTCGCGAGGAAACTGGAAGAGAACTTAGAGCCATGTCTGGACCCACCTGAAGTATCGTTCAGTGAGGTAGGATTTTAGGATCAAGTAATATGTGGAGGGAAGAAGACTTATCGGCCTATAGGAGGAAGGTAAGTGTTGAGCTTTCATTGGTTTCGGAATCCTGATTAATTTTAGTTTAATTTTAGCTTCCTTAGCACCCGAGAGTTGTGTAAGCTAGCACAATAAATCTTCATGATTGTTGTTTATGTTGTAATTTGATTTAGCTTGAAGAGAGAATTTTGAAACCTTTTCTTGAAAATCCATGGAAAGATTTACAGAGAAAGCTCGAATATTTTTAATGATAAAGCTGTTGTTAATATTGCAATTTTTCAAAAAAAAATAATTCATGAAAACAACAGCCCATTTTCAGATCAAGTAAAAAGTAACTATGCATTGACTTTACCATCTTTGAAAAGTAGCTTTATTTAATTTAATAATTACAATGTTTTAGCATCACGTTAAAAAAAAAAAAAAAATTAGATATTCTGGACCTATACATTCCAGCTTAGATGTTCAGCTTGTGGTAATGGGGCCATTCTTTCTTTTCTATTGTAAAAAAAAACAATAAAGAAACCTCTCATTCATGTTTTGTATCGTTTAATTAAATTAATGTTAAACTAATTTTCTTTGTCTTCTTGACCTTCATTAAATCCTTTGCACCTTCATTCATTTTTCTACTACTTCTCTTCTCTAGTTTATTTATTTTTGTTTTATTTAACCCTTCTTCCTCCACTTATTTTTAAATCATACAAAATGAACTCACGCTTACTCTCAGGAGTCTTTTATCATGTTCTCTGTTGCCTAGCTAGTGAGACACTATTGCTCTTACCATTTCCAGTGCTGTGCCTGGGCTCTTGTGTGATTTACCAGCGAGAATTTATCTATGCCAGAACTCTAATATAGGGATCTTTGTGAAATATGGTCCCAGTGGAGGACCTCCTCTTCTATACTGCTGTATATATATTACAATGCGCTAAATATATTTGACTTCCCTCTAATGTCACGGCCATCTGAACCCCAAAACAAAGCTTGAAAATAAATTGATATTTCAAGCTCTAAGTATAGAAATTAATCTTGTCTTATCTTTTATTTTCATGTGGATGTAATATTTTATTCTTATTATTTTAGTTCACTACACAAGACAACTTCTATTGAAAAGATAAACATGTAATACTGTCTTCAAATAATACATTCATTGCGATGTCTAATTAGTTAAGTGGTAATCATACTGTAAATACACTTCTTGATTTTTAATCATATATTGTCCTACATAGATTACATTTTCAAAGTTTTGTTTACATTACTATATTTTAAACACAATTCGATAAAATATTATATTTTAAAATTTCATCGTTATAAAAGTTTAAACACGTTAAAAACATCGTTCTAAAAGTTTGTGCGAAGTTTTACTACCATTTAGCGCTGTTTAATATATTTGATGTGGTGGGGAGGGAGGAAGACGTGATTAACTTAAATTACAATAGTTTTATTAATTATTAAAAAAAAATTGAATAACACTTAAGATTTCAAGGTTGAGACCGTGTTAGTGATTTGCTATAAAGTAAAATTAACGAAACGACATTTCCCCCATATTAGTGTGAGCTTCTTCAGTGTCGCGCCTTGAATGGTAGCGGAGCACAAGATGACGGTTAATGTAAAACGGAAATATCTACACTTGGAAAAATTTTAAGACCACTAAAGTCCTCGCCCAAGTAAATAAACAAAGAAAGTGTCGTATGCAAATTGAGAAAGAAGGAAACTGTTTAATGTAAATAGATGAAAATAGAATGATTTTTGATAAAATTCCATAAAACTCAAAACTTATTCTTAAAATAAAGTCTCACTTTTGCGATTAACCGATTTTATTCAAATTTGAAATTCTATCAATACTTCTAATATACATTAATATTATAACCATGTATTATACTGAATTGGTATTTTAGAGGAATGCTTAACGCTACAGTGAAATTTAAAGTGAATCGTTCGGGCCATTTTTAAAAAAAAAATCGCTTAAAACTGATGGAAATTATTCTATAGTGAAATCACTTCCGGTTGATTGATTTGCACCTGAAACCTTTGTGTCAGCCGCGTTAGTATACCTAAATGGAATATTAAATTTAAGTATCCTGCGATTTTTGAGATATTTTGCTCAAAAAAACAACGACCATTCGCTAAAAATCATTTTTTTCGAACTCAGAGTGGACGACCTTGAAACATGTATTTCCGTTAAAAACCTTTATTTCAAAAATTTAACATGATCGCAGAGAAAATAAACAAAGAACTTTAACTTACGAATTAAAAATACCAGTCACTGGCTTATCATAAATGTTATTAGTAAGTAAATTACAATATTATGAGTTTTTAAATTATATGCAATAAGTTTGTATACATATAAATATTGGATATGACAGTTTTTGAATAACGATTAAAATTTGCAAAAAAAAAAAAAAGAATGATAAAACAAGATGACAACGATAAAACTTTGAAAATATATTAAAAATAAATGAAAAACAACAAATAGGACTACAATTTTACTTAAACAGCATAAATAATGCGAAGATTTGTTTGTACTAAGGAAAGGACCGTAACGGAGATAAAGGCGGATGGGGGTAAGTTGTAGATCGTTCCCATAATTCTTAGATAACTATTATAAATTCTATTTTCTGTACTTTATCTATCTTATTGAAATACCATAGTGCTGCCTATGGTCTCATTTATTCTGCACGGGTCTTATTTGATGAGCTGTACGATATAGAGACCTTCTTTCATGCCACCAGCAGCAGTACTTCTAAATTTGTTATCTAAATGAAAAATATTTGTCAAAATAGGAAGTTAATTGTATTTGAACTAAATGGTCTGAGATGATAAATTATCTATCTTGTATTTTTGTACAATATTATTTAGATTTTGGGAATTTCCCTCATCCGTGTTTGACAAGAAGAAGTTCATGGGCTTTACTCGATGTAAAGCAGGCCTTCAGTCGGGTAGGGCACCCTGGGCTACTACGAAATCTTAACAGTATCTTTCCAGTCACCTATTATCTCACCCTAAAATCCTACTTATCCGATAGGTATTTCCGAATACAAATCGGATCATCCTTCTCTCTTATTTCAAGCATACCGAAGCTGCAGTGCCGCAAAGCAACATTCTATCCTATCCTTTGCACAGATACACTGCAGACATCTTAATATATTCTGATACTTTCCTTCTCACCTATGCAGATGATGATATTGCTATCCTGTCTTCCAATCATGATCCCATAATAGCCCATAGAAATCTGCAAACCCATCTCTCCTTAATAGAAAACTGGTTCAAAAATGGGTCATTAAACTTAATGAAAAGAAGTCTTAAAACATTATCTACACTCATCGTCGCATTACTCTTCCCCCAGTCTACTGGAACTTAATTCCCTTACCAGTGGTCAACGTTGCTCGTTATCTTGGAAGACTTACCTGGAATCCTCATGCTCGACTTAAATGAATAGATCTAAACATACGCTTTCGAAACTTGAAATACTACTGGACAACAGATTCAAACTCTCTCTAGACAATAAAAGCCTAATTTACATATCTATTTTAACGCCTATCTTGGCGTATGGGATAGAACTATGGGGTTCAACCAAACGCTCAAATTTAAAGATTTTAATCCCTACAATCCAGAATCCTCCATATCATTGTAAATGCTCCTTTTTACGTCTCCATCGATAATCATCCTTTCATTGCTCAAGGTGGCCCAAACCCGTAACAGGAAATTCCAGATTAACCTACTAGTCACACAAAAGTCTTCTAGTTCAACACCTGTCTCCCCGAACTCTTCCTGTTTACCCTCCTAGGCTTCTTAAAGACAATGGGTTCGTTATCTCCTGTTAAGTGAAGAGAGTAAATAATGATTTTGAGGCTAGTGGAATTTACCACTAATTAACTTCTCCACTCATTATGCATATATTTTCTTATATGATCATTGTTACTTATAGCGCTATCATGCTGATAGTAGCATAAATAAAGACAAAAAATTGCAGTGAGGAAAATATTTTATTTCTGATTTTTCAAACTATGAAGCTTTTCTATGTATGAGGTATCTCAACCATGCGATGCATACATCGAATGCAAAAACCATCGATGCGTACCTGCACCACTTTTTGACACTGGTGTATTACTATCAGTGGTGTGATAAAGCCAGTGAATAAGGTTTTAATAAATAGCACATTAAATCCCAATTTTTTATTTAAATAGAAATAGCTTTGCTTTTTTTTCAATTTTCGTTCGGTACTAATTATATGAATCCAATAATAAATGAATAGAGGTGCAAAAAGTGGTCAAAAGTTTGAGTAATAGAAAAGCCATAGAAAAGCTGGAATTATTAGTTTTATTAGCAATCTCATCATGGCGCAAGTACTGCGCTCCAAATGCATTACAACTATGCATTACGCCGTCTCACGCCCAAAACAGTGTATTGGCAAATGAGCTTCAACTAGGACAGTCAGTCTCTCACTTAGAAGCGTCTCCAGCTGCAAGAGAAATCGAATATAAGTTGATAATATCTGAGATAATACTTACGAGTCACCAACTTTACTTTTAAAGAGTACGAAGCCAGTTAACAATTCAATTCTTCGTTCGTTTACTCTCATTATCCCTTCTCTCCTTAGTCAATAAAATCGTAAAAAAATAAATGTTGAGTTTAGTGCCAGTTCATGTATTCTCAATTTCATTATTTTCACCAACTATCCATCCATCATCTCACCTCGCTACCATTTTACACATATTTGTATATTATATAAAAATGAATTTAAATGGAATTGAATATCTGGGCGCATGTTCAGCTAAAATATTTGGTGTGATATACCCCATATGACATTCTCTCACTATATTTATCTAATTAATATATACCAATTCTAATTAATACATTTTCCTAACTTCGAAAATTTCACAATGCGGTTTAACACAAATATTACGAAGAGAAAATCAATTTTACAAATGTGGAAGGATCTGTGAAACCATAGAAAGCGATAAATATATATACGAAGAATAATAAAAATAAATAAAAGAATAAATCCATTATTAATCGTAACTTGTTTTTTACGATTGTTTTAGCTGATGAAATAAATGGCAAAAGATTTGAGGACAAAAATGATGCGATTTTATTGGTCAACTTTAGCGGTATCATCTAAATGACTTAGTAAATTGTTATAAGCTGTACGTTCCTGTCTCCTATAGTACCAATAAATGATTCAGTTTTGTCAAATATGTTCTACTTTTTTTCTTTTCTTTTTTACTCTTAAATGATAAAAACAAACTTCCTATGTGTGAAAATTGGGAGAAAAAAAATGGCCTTCATTTTTATATATATATATATATATTTTACAAGGATCAGGTTGAAGAAGTTTGACAAGTAGAAAACCACGACAGAGTGGTGCAGGTTGTCTGAAAGTAGAGTGACGCAGTAGAGCAGGTCAAAGCAGGTGTTTGGTATGAGATCCCTGTCATTTGTAAGTGGACTGTGTAACCCCCTTTAGGGCCCTCTGTTAACGGTGAAATATCACCCTTCATAACGTGGAAAAATGGATTCCATTTGCCAGCAAAGGATTAGGAAGGACAGGGGGCTGGTGAATACTAGCGGAAATGAGAGAAAACGAGAGGGAGTTATGATAGTGTGAGAAGGAAGGTCGGTCGCCCAGAGAGTGGCCTGGAAATCCTGCAGAAATACTGGCAATCCCTACTTTCACTTTCCCCTGTTCAATGTGTACTGACAACTTACCCCCCCCTTTGTTTTCATTCATTTTCTCCTCCAATTACAATTTGTGAATCACGCTTACAAAACTTATATATACACACGAAAACATATGCATGTATACATATCGGAATTACAATTTAGGCTTCACATATATACTTTCGTACCGTATGTGGTATACATATTCACATTTGTTACGTCGCTAAGAGTGAAAGAGAGAGAGAGAGAGAGAGGGAGAATGATTGAAAGAGTGAGTGAGCAAGTGAAAAATAAAAACCTCGACAGATCATAAGGTAAACAACAGAAAGTAAACAAAAATCCAGTAAGTGTTTACCTCATTGGTAATGCGCTAGACTCCCACGCAGAGGTCACAGGTTCGAATCCAGTACTACCCATAGGTTTTTTTCTTCCTTAGAAACCTATACAGCTCACTGTTCAGTGATAGACCATGGTAGAAAACTGTCCGAAGAGATTGTGAAGTCTCCAAGCGCCAATTAAAATAAAAGAAGAAGGAAATGTATCAATCACACCTAATATTAATTAGAATTAAATCCGAGATTGAATTAGAATTAAAATGCAATTACCTACTTTTTTTTTTGTTTAAGTGGGTGCCGAGAATAATTTGCGTTGAGCTCTAAGTGGCAAGGTGTTGTTATAGGCATTGTTGTGGTTATATGCATTGTTCCTCCTCTCTGAGGGGGGCGGGCCTCTGGCTACACAATAAGTTCAGCTGAATAGGTGCCTGAACATGCAGGAACGGGGCAAGTACACAGTTTTGTGGTCCAGACCTGTCCTGGAGATAACCAGTGGAGCAGTCCGTGCAGCTATTGGAGAGCTTCCGAAGCAAGCATGAGGCGCTCTGGGGGGTGAGAGCCCAGGGGCTATTCATAGTAAAAGGATGATGCCAAAATTGTGTAAAACGAGGACCAAAGTGACCTTTAGTCTGAGTAGGAATCAGATTTAAATTCAGAATTAAATGTATTGTTGAAATTCCGAGTTTGAAAAAAATCGGATGACCAGTTCAGTATTTTTCAGTTTTCTGGTATTTTTTCGAAAACGGCTTCAACGATTTTCTTTAAATATTAATGTGAACTACACATATAAAGAGCTACAACTTTTATTTGAAACATTTCTCTTGGTAAAGCCATTCAAGAAGAGGGCTTTTGAGGGAAGGGTGGGGTTATGTTTTTCTCTAAAGTGCTATCATAGTTGATAATACAATTCTACCATCCAAATAAAATTAATTAGAAATAAATAGATAACAAAAATTCCGAGTTTCAAGAAAATTAGTAAACCGTACTTGCGCTTTTACTAAACAGTTTTTTTCAGTTTTCAATGAACTTTAACGATTTTCATCAAATTTGGTGAATACAAACTATAAAATTTGTCAAAAACAATTTAGAAAACTGGATTAAGAGGAAGTTGTGTGAGTGTTTTACACCAGATTTTTTTTAAATTTTTATAAGAAGCTTTTTTTCCGATGAAGTTTATTTTTAGGGGCATTTCAGGGAAGGTTTTCTAGTGTAGTTTCATTTCAATAAAACAGATTATTCCACCTGTAAGGGTTTTGTGAGGAGATGTAGGTTGTTGCTTGATGAGTGATAAATAACACCTTGAGATTTGGTTTAAGATATATAATTGATATATATGTATATGACTGACTGCCAAGGACTTTACACTAACTGAACTGAACTGACAGACTGACGTGGCTAATATGATATGAACGGAGCGATGTTAAACTGATTTGTAAATCAACAGAATGATATCTGATGTGTAAAACTGAATTCAATAGTCAATAGAATGATCCTTGACTGTCTCTCTCTCATATATATATATCCACTGGCCGAACCTCTCCTCTCTGTGCGAGAGAGGTTTTTTCTTTCCGCTAGAGTGGATGAGTGGTGGGGGTTCACTACCCCTACACACCAATATCTTTGTACATGATCGTTATAAAACGTATAGAGCATAAATTGCATTGTAAAATAGCAGGTTGAAAATAAGAGAAATACGCACAAGAAGTTTTCAGTTTAATTTGTTTATAATTTTTTGTTTTATATATATTAAAACTAGTATTTAATTTATGAAAAGCATGTTCAGATTTATTATAATTTATCTGTAATTTGCAGATAAATTCTCTTAAGTTTTACCTGGCACTACACACAACTACTTGCCTTAACTTTTGCTGTTTACTTTCTTTTTTGTTTTTGTTTTAACGGGAAGTTGAATGATAGTCTCATCATAGTGCCGACAGGCTGCTCCACGCAGCATACTCTCTTGAACATGTTTCTCACTCGCCGTCACCATGGTTGGTCCACTATCAAATCAGTATTCACACCGCTTTTCTTACTCAATCTACTTGCCAATGTTGTCGGTTAAAGTGTGTAAAGATTGTTCTCTATTAAAGTATCATAACTCGTATGCGTGCCGCTCTGAATTATTTTAATATAAAAGCTGTTTTTTTAGAACTTCTTCTCTCACACCATAATATTCAACTTTACACTTATCTACGTTATTTGGGAACATTATTTAAATTAGATTATACTCTTGTAATAATTGATTTTCAAATTTAAATGCAGGTTAAATGAAATGAAAGTAATATTTTCTATGACTTTACTATCACGAGTTTTTGATCGCGTTCTATTGTAATCACGTCAGAAATGATCACCGTTTGTCATAGTTTATAAAAATTCATTATGTGCTTCCATAATCTCCGGCACTTAACAGGCCTTGCTTTTTTAATTTATCTTTATTTTCTCTAATATACGTAAAAGAAATTTTTGTAATCGTGTCAACGCTGAGATTAGAGGATAAAGTTCTCTCTCTACAAGTTACATGTTACATGATCTCATAAAGGGCTAATAGCCAAATACTGCTGACATGCCGAGAAAGAGTATGTAGCTCTGTTCAGGCAGAAATAATGGTCTTTCCAATGTATATTCCTTGTGTAGACAAGAACAAGAAATGAATGCACTTGAATGCTTGCTCTGTATTCAAGTGCATTCATTCAAGAACATCGTCAAAAATAATCTGCTAGAGATTGAGTGTCCAAGGCGGCCATGATAGATAAGTAGATAAAAATAATAAATGGCATATGGGACGATATGTCAGTGTGGTAGGGCTGCGGTGAAGAGGGACGATTACGCTGAGTAAGTACGTAGATTAAATAACAATATCATTTAAAGGGAGCGAATGCCAGAACTGCCCAAAAAAATTCTACATTTCAACTCTCTAGGATTGATGATGAAACCATTGGCGCAGCACCATAGAAGGCATGTTTTAGCAATATTCGTATTCTATTTAAATCCACTTGGACAATGCTCGATTTTCGAACTAATTGATCCGTATTATTTTATTTTTTTTGTTTCTTATTGTCGTCGGAAATGTCACATTTTGTCTAGACAAAATGGGCTTTTTTGGCCTTGTCTAATTGCTTATTTTATCCATAACATATTCGGAATATCATTTAGCAACAACTCACACAGGTTTCTTTGATAGTTACTGAACTAAAAATAATTGAACTATAATAAATTAACCACATGTGATTCAATATAAAATTTTACTCTTGTTGCCAAGCCAAGCAAACTGTAACTTAAGCCCCAGACTGGTCGATTGATGATTTTATTAAATATTTCACACATGATGAATGCTGTATTTTGTAGATACACGGATGAGTAAACCATAATGGTCAATGGACACATTTCTGATGGAATAGTGGGGATTGTCTAGATGTTATTAATTAATCAATAACATCGTATTTTACATTATTAATGATTCCATTTTGAATAAAAAATCTTAATTAAGCGGAATATTTTATAAAATTTGTACAGCAAAGTTGATGCAAATTAAATTATAATTCGTTTTTTTTTTGCATATTTCAAAAGCAGGTCCAGAGTTACTAAGTGGCCTTTCACTTATCGCATAAAGAGAGATTCCTCTTCCTAAATCATTTTTATGATGAAAATTATAATTTCATAATTTTATTATATGATTGTCTACGGCTAGGATTGAAGTAGTTCTTGGCTGGAAAGAATAAAAATTTGTAAATTAAAATTTAAAAACAAAATTGAAATGAAAATTTGTTATAAATAAATGCATAAGATAATTTATTGAGTTGTGGTGGTTGGTTCCGCAGAGCTGGAAAGCATCAGAGACATTTTCCGTGGAAGCCTGCTTCATTTTGTGGTCATCGACCGGTTTCGGGCGTTCGCCCATCTTCAGGATGCGCTTTTCAGACAGTGTGCCAACACAGACTCGTACACTGTCTGATGAGCGAACGCCGAAACCGGTCGATGACCACAAAATGAAGCAGGCTTCCACGGAAAATGTCTCTGATGATAATTTATTGATGTTAAATGTATCAAGTCCAAGTAAAAAATACTCTTTTAGTATATTTAACATTATCTATCTTAAAGAATTGTCTAATAAACTGAAATAGCACTTTAGATGAAAAACCAAACCCCAGTACTCCGTCATAACTGCCCTTAAATGAATTTTCCCAGAGAAATGTTTCAAATAAAAGTTGTAGCTCTTTGTATGTGTAGTTGATATACCAAGTTGGAAAGAAATCGTCGGAGCTATTTTTTGAGAAAAACGCAAAAAAGTAAAGAAAGCAACTTGTTAACTGGTACTTCCGGTTGAGAAATTTTGACAAATAACGTACTGTCAGATCCCATGATGATATCTAAACGGAATATCAAGTTTCAACTCTCTACGGTTTTTTCGATTTTGAGCTATACTGTTCACATACACACACCCCCTCATGCACACGCAACAAACCATTTGCTAAAAACCACTTTTTTGGACTCCGCGGTCCTCAAAACGGATATTTCCGGTGAAAACTCGATATCGAAAATTTGACCCGATTACAATACTTCCTCTTACTAGGAGTGAGTGAAAGTAAAAAAAAATTAATCAATTCTATTTACAGTATTTGCGAGTTTGCATTTAATCAGTTTTCCTATATTGATATAAGAGAAGTGCGACTACATAAGAAGTATTATATAAACTTCTAATAATATATTGTAATGCTACCACACCTTAAGCCATTCACATGGGCATGCAAACAAACAGTAAATTACTAACAAACAAACCACTCACTAGGCAGACCTTAATTAACTGTTAGAAGTACACTTAATTTTTTTTGTTTTTTACCTTGTATTTAATTTTTGTTGATAATTCTGCGAATTGTGGTGTTAAATTTTGAAATGTTACATTGGGTTGTTGGCTCAATGTTATTAGCGCTTTCTTCTGGACTACAATGTAATCACTTATATTATCTAATCTACTTGTCCCTCATCATCTTTATATTTAAAATTAATAGAAATGAGTAAAATTTGTTTAAATAAAATAAATTTATCATTTTATTATATACGTAATTGCATAAACAATATTTAGAGAAAGTTGTGTGAGTGTTTCATACCAGATTTTAACGTTTTCTTACTCCTAGTAATTTTTTATTGGTAATCTATATATTACAGTTAAAACAATCTCAATATATTGGCCAGTAAAATGTGTAAATGTCACAGTTTACCAGTTCAGATACAACACTAATCTTGTTACTCCTTTGGGGTTTATGTTAACCGTTGGGATATTCCTTCTTCATTGTGGTAGTGTGTTGATATAATTGTGAAGGACAAACACACCCACACAAAATTAAGTAAAGAGGTAAGTAAAAATAAACATACAAGCTGGAAGAACAACAAGAAAGGGCAAAGTTCACACGGTCTTATAGTAATGTCACCAGATGATTGAAAAATGTATGATATTGATTATCTTTAATAAATGATAAATCTTTTGTAGTTAACAAATTCAATTTAATTGGTCACATAAAACTGTGAATTATTAAGTTTCTTTAATTAGTGAGATCTTTAGTTTTAAACCTTTGTTGTGATTAGTTGGCCAATATTTCACCAATTTGTTCAAGTTTTAATTACGATCAATTTAGATCGGCTTCAAATATGGTCAATTCATTTAGCATTTAGTAATTAATATAAACGATTACAAATTGTAGACTAAAAGAAAGTATTCACACAATTACTAAACTAAAGCTATACAAAATGTACGTAAGTACACATTACTACAAATAATGGCCTGTAACCTAGATCCTAGATTCAGTGGAACTACTGAAAATAACACTCCCTACTTAAAGTAAAAGTAAATTACGCTTTTCACATGTGATCAATTTTATGAGTCATTGAAGAAGACTCATAAAATTAGAAGCGTGAGTTGCGCGATGGTTTCATAGGAAAATAGACATTGATTAGTTCTTTTAAATTTATGGTTAAAAAAAAATGTAGGAATGTAGACTGACCCCTAAAGGGGCCAAATTCGTTTCTTCCATTTTGAAACCTCTTATTTGACAATTTTACAAGCAACAGATATTTTTTGGAGAGATCCCAAACTTTGCTTATTTTGACAGTATTACTTCTACAGTAGTGGGACAGAGTAAGACTCAGGCATTCAGTCAGTCTAACGCGCTGTTAATTGTTTCCATAATCATACATTTGGCTTGAGAACAAGATTACCAGAGAAATTGTAGGATTCACACTTCGCGATTCGAGCTTCTGTTATTCAAGCTTCTTTGAAGGCCCTTAGGTCACGCCTTTGATCCCCCATGGCCGTTCAAACCCGAGCTAAGCGCTAGCTCAATCTATTGAATCAGACACTATGTCTTTTACAAAAATTTGATAATTATCTTCGGCTGTTTTTTCTTTTTCAGATTTAAAACATTAGTAGCAGAAAGGGAAGGGAATAGCTAAGTGGTTAGCGTACTGGACTCCCACGCGGAGTTCGAGTCCAGCTATGCTACTCTTAGATTTTTTTTCTTTCTAGGAGCCTCTACAGCTCACTGTCCGTAATGAGAGAACACTGTCCAGTGACCGGCAGTGCACCGAGAAGGCTCCGGGCGCCAGTGACTATAGATGTTGACGCGCCTTAAATTAAAAAAAAGAAAATTAGTAGCAGTGACTTCTGAATGTTCTGAATTCTAAATGTCTGTCTCATTATTATATTTCTTTTTACTTTAGTAATAAAGTGTTTTTAATGAAGAGGATAGCAATCATTTTGTTCCATTAATAGTGTAGAGTGGCTATAAATCCACTGCGACCTGAAAAACTGTTGTTGCTCTAACCGAACTGGAGCTCTTCTCAGAATATAGCCGTCTTTAAGATATACATTGTATAACTTATAGGAGAGGGTCGCGTTGGCAATGAGAGTGCTGGGAGATTGGAGTGTGGAAAATAAGCTCAAAATTAAACCATCAAAAACCGTTTCGTTGCTTATGAAGGGTGCGTGGGCTTTAAATAGGCAGCCGGTAGTTCGGTATGGGGGCCACAGACTTCGGTGGGTCCAGCAGATAAAGTACTTGGGGATAATCTTGGACAATAAGCTTAGTTTTGCCCCTCATTTCAGAGTTCCTCCGGGAAAGATCAAGGCATATTGGGTATCGGCTTAGGCGGATCTCGAGAGAGGAATGGAGAGTTAAGCGAAGGGTTGCTAGGGCTTTATACCGGGCGGTCCTGGTTTCCCAGGTGGTTTATTGCGCCTCAGTCTGGGCGCATAAGGCGCACCAGACCCGGATATTACAGCAGGTGTCGGCAACGCAGCGCTCGCTGCTGCTCCCAATGGGAAGGTTTAGCCTCCCCTTGGATCTAGAAGTGGTTAGGTCCGCGGGTAGATATTTTATAAAGCGGGGTGGGGCGGTAAACTTGGGTAATATCGTTTGGATATCGCCCCACCCGAGGAAGACATAGCGGTCTGGGCCAGGGACGTAACATTTCGAGATTTGGATATATTATTATTGCGAGAGTGGAATGAAAGGTGGAGGATTTCTACAAAGGGGAGGACAACGTTCTCGTTTTTCCAGGAGGTGAAGTGGGGTTGTAGAATTGTTTCCGATGAAATGTCATATGCGGTTTCACGGCATGGACAGTTGAATGGAAATGGGCAAGGATGGGTGTGGGGGGAGTTGGGAGTTGTAGATGTGGACAGGAGGAGTTAAGTGAGCATGTGTTGTTGCATTGCCATCTGTATTCAGATTTGCGTCAGCGCTTGCAAAGGGAGGTTGGTTTCTACGTTGCCTTGGAGAATACATCAGTCTGCCCCTGATGCTCGAAAACAGTGCCGCGTACAGAGGTTTTAGACGATTTGCGGAAGAAGAATTTATAAGGAGAATAGAATGGCTCAATAGGGGCTGATTGGGTAGGTAGTTTACATGTTGGAATGAAAGTAATTTATTGCGTGAATGTTGCATGAATGTGGGTTTTAGGCTAGCGGTTAATTATGACCCTTAGTTTTAGGCTGGTCTGTAAGATTTGATGTAGGGTTTGGTTTTCTCATACCCTCCAGGAATATTGAATAAGAGTGTGTATGGTTGAATAAACGAGCTTAGAGTGAAAGGGTGTAAATAAATTTTAACTGTATTGGAAGGAATGGAAGATACGTTGGATAGGGATAGGTTAGGTTCTTTGTCTCTCCTGGAATATCGAGTTTTGGGGGGACCTGTAGGTTAGGATTAGCTTGGTTAAATTTATTTCCATTGTTTCGGGGTGTCACGCTCAGCGTTAGGGGCTTCTATACGGGCGAGTATGCGCGATAGCCCAGCGACCGCCCACCCAGTGTGCCTTTAAAAAAAAGAAAATAAAATATGTAACTGTTAATGAGTATATTTAGTGGCCAGGAGCTTTTACACTATTTGGTTTACCTGTAAATCACTGGAGAGAATATAAACGAGGCTCTTGCTTGAGTCTTTTACTCCTATAAGAAGAGGTATTGCGATCGTGCCAGATTTTCAAAATTGAGTTTTTCACCGGGAATACATGTTTTGGGGTCCCCTGAATACGAAAATATGTTTTTAGCGAACTGTCTGTATGTGAGTGTGGTGTATGTGTGTGTTTTTAGCAGAATATCTTAAAAACGAAAAATCGTAGGATATGTTATTCCTTTTTAGGCACCGTCACCGCATCAGATACGAAGATTTTGATGCAAAATCCATCAACCGGAAGTTGCGACATTAATGAATGGATTTTTTTGTTGATTTTTCGTGATTTTCTCAAAAATGGCTTCAACGATTTTGTTTAAACTTGCTATTTCCGGGAAAAATTGATTTTTAGGAGGTCTGGGGGGGGATTGTAACGTAAAACTATCCTTTAAAATACCACTTCAATATAATACATAGTTTTACCAACATACATACTATAATTAATACAAATCAGAAACATTTGGGGGGGGATTGTAACGTAAAACTATCCTTTAAAATACCACTTCAATATAATACATAGTTTTACCAACATACATACTATAATTAATACAAATCAGAAACATTTGGGGGGGGATTGTAACGTAAAACTATCCTTTAAAATACCACTTCAATATAATACATAGTTTTACCAACATACATACTATAATTAATACAAATCAGAAACATTTGATAGAATTCCAAATTTGAAGAAAATCGGTTCACCGAAAATGCGATTTTTCAATTACTTTTTTTTTTTAAATTTTCTCGAAAACGGTTACAACGATTAATTTTTAAACTTGGAATATTTGCTGCATAGATAAAAATATATCACTTGTATTTGAAAAATTGTTTTTTTGGACGTATTTATTGGTTGGTGGTCGTGTTAGTTTAAAATTTATTTTTGATCACGTTTTCTTAATTTTGACATAGAGCGCTCCACATAAGGTCGCTTAGGTATAGAATTAAAATTGGTATCGTGATTTTTATGGCCAGCCATAACTAAACATTGTAATGTGGAAATTTTAAAGAAACAGGAAGTTATATGAATTTTTCATATCAGATTTTCCGTGATTGTAGAAATACACAAATTTAAAATTTTTAACGTCTTTTAGTATTTTATATAATTTTATTAATAATCCTGTATAAAACAGAAATGGAGAATATATTAAAATATTGTATCTGTTTGAAGAAAATTACATTCCTGAAATACCACTGTTATATTACCACCCTCGCCAATGTCCAATATATATACTACACAGTGTGTATAGTAATTATTTTAAGGTGGGGGGAGGGTTACCTTGAATCTGGCGGGTATACCTTTGGGCCAAGCCCAAGCTTTCTCCCACTCACTCTTCCTCACACGCGCGCACACACACACACACACGCACACCACACGCATTGCTGTATTCCCTATACACTATCTTTCCATTTCTCTTTGCTCCCTTTTTCGCGTACTAACGCGCATGCCCGACCGCCGGAACTGCTGTAATCACTGACCGGAAGTACGTCACGACTGGCCGGTTCCGGTAGACGAACCACCCTAAAGCACGTATATCTCTTATTTTTATTGCTCACCTGTAATTAACCTAAAACCCCCAGGATACTCAACCCATCTGACCTTTCGCACGTATATACGTATATATATATATATATATAAAACTACACTTTCAACTCTATATACAGTTCTACTAAATTATTACTGTTGCTTATTGTAGTGGACATTTTATCTAATATATCAGCATTGAATTTTTTTGTTGTATTTTTTGAGCGCCGTTTTATTTTTTGAAATAAATTTTCATGCTAAAGTATAACACCTTTTTTTTTTCTTTTTTTTACTATTTCTTTTTTACCGTTTTTTTTTGTCTAAAAAGTTTTTCATTAAAAAATAGTTATTTACTTGATAAGAGAGTAAATTGCCATTTTCACACACTTTTTTAATACACATTTGGCGGAAGTTGTAAAAGGACTTTACTCCCGCGTTAAATATTATATATATATATATATATGACATTTTCTGTAACGTTATCTGACAAAAAGGGATGGTTACCTTCAGAAAGATTGTGAAGATAAGGATAGAATTAAACCGGAAGCTATTATGTTTTCTTCTGCTTAATTTATGGTTAAATTGAATAAAGTGGTAAATTTAAGAAATATTAAAAGTAAAACTTATAAGCCATTGATTTAATGGAATAATTACGATAAAAGAAAAAAAATTGGTTTTATATATTTTTTACTTTCTCTTACTCCTCGTAAGAGGAAGTATTGTAATCGTGTCAAATTTTCGATATCGACTTTTCATCGGAAATATCTGTTTTGAGGTCCCCTGAGTCCAAAAAAGGTGGTTTTTAGCAAATGGTTTGTGTGGATGTGACTAGCATAGCTCAAAAACGAAAAACCGTAGAAAGTTGAAACTTGATATTCCGTTTAGATATCACCATGGGATCTGACTTTACATTATCTTTCAAAATTCCTCAATCGGAAGTACCACTTTACTAGTTGGATTTTCCTTTTTTGCTATTTTCTCAAAATGGCTCGACGATTTTCTTTAAACTTGAAACATCAACCACACATACAAAGAGCTACAACTTTTATTTGAAACATTTCTCCGGGAAAATACAATGAAGGGCACTTTTGGAAGAGTGGTGGGGTTAGGTTTCCATCTAAAGTGCTATTTCAGTTTATTAGACAATTCTGTCATCTAAATAATGTCAATTATAATTAAATATGTTGTTGAAATTCCGAGTTTGAAGAAAATTGGATAACCGGAAGTGCGTTTACTTTACCACTTTATTAAATGATTTATTCTCTTTTTCGCAATTTTCTCAAAAATGGCTTGGACGATTTTTTTGAAACTTCATCTGACTTTACGTTATCTCTCAAAATTCCTCAATCGGAAGTACCACTTTACTAAATGATTTTTCCACGATTTTCTCAAAAATGTCTCCGACGATTTTCTTGAAAGTTCATATATATACTTAACATTCAAGGAACTACAACTTTTATTTAAAACATTTCTCTGGGAAAATTAATTTAAGGGCACTTTTGTAGGAGGGTCGGGGTTATGTTTTTCTCTCAAAGTTCTATCATATAGTTGATTATACAATTCTATCATCCAAACAAAATTAATTAGAAATAAATAGATGGACAAAATTTCGAGTTTCAAGAAAATTAGTAAACCGGAAGTGCGCTTTTACTGGACAGTATTTTTTTTCAGTTTTCGACTAATTTCATTAAATTTTGCTACACAAACTATAAAATTTGTCAATTATAATTTTGAGAACTGAAGTAAGAGAAAGTTGTGTGAGTGTTTCATACCAGATTTTTTTTGAGATTCGAACGTTGTAATCTGAATATATAATCATTGAATTATAGATCATTATCTCACAAATAATCTAAGATTCAGAACCTAAGTAGTCTTGATAATAATGGAGTGTCAAACAATAAACCCCTACGCCTATTTCTTCAGGACATTTTCCTCTGCTGGAGAAAATGGGATATAGCTCGTTTACAATTAGCAGGGCCGACCAACTATGTAAAAACATTTTCGGGGTCCCTTAAAAAAAAAAAAAAATCTGATGTGAAACACTCACATGAATTTGCTTGCTCCAGTTTACTTAGTTACGTAAGTCCATAGTTTATCGAACTCTAATACACAACGCTTCTCTTATTATAATTTATTTGTTTAATTGCACAAATAATTAGTTCAATTCCTTTTTTACTTTCTCTTACTTCTAGTAAGAGGAAGTACTGTAATCGTGTCAAATTTTTTATATCGAGTTTTCAGCGGAAATATCCGTTTTGAGGTCCCCTGAGTCCAAAAAAGTAATTTTTAGGGAATGGTCTGGGGTGTGTAGTGTGTGTGTGTTTGTGTGTGTGTGTATGGTGTGTGTGTGTGTGTGTGTGTGTGTGTGTGTGTGTGTATTATGTGAAACTGTAGAAAGTTGAAACTTGATATTCAGTTTAGGTATCACCATGGGATCTGAATGTGGGTCATCTGTCAAAATTCCTCAACGGGAAGTACCAGTTTACTGTTTTTTTTGTTTTTTTTTTTACTTCAAAAATGGATCCAAGTATTTAATGTTGAAATTCCGAGTTTAGAAAAAATCGGATGACCGGAAGTGCGTTTAATTTACCACTTTTCACTTTTTCGCGATTTTTTCAAGAATGGTTCCGACGATTTTTTTGAAACTTCTTATATAAACTATACATACAAAGATGTATAACTTTTATTTGAAACATTTCTCTGGAAAAATTCATTTAATAAGGGCACTTTTAGGTGTGGGGTTATGTTTTTCTCTAAAGTGCTGTCACAGTTATTGTTTAAAAATATTTTATCATACAATAATGTTTATTATTCGAGCTATCTGTAATGTGATAGCAAGAAGAAAAAAGATATAATTTTTAAATAAATTATAAATCTAAAAATTATAAATAGTGGTTCCAGCCCGCCGCTATCTGCAGGTCAAGAACCGCGGCCAACAAAGACTGTTAACCACCGACTGGCCACCATCTGTCGCCACCTCGGTCACTGACTACCTAAGGTCAACATACCCATTTCAAGAGATGTCTTAGTGTGGCACGTACTTACACACCAGCCAATGTGTGAGTACTACCAATATAAACGTCGCGCCACTGGAGGAGGGGATCAGTATGCTATCAGTTACGCGGCAGTCATCTATCAGTTATACATCAGTATCAAATCAGTTACGAGTTATCAGTCAGTCAGACAGCAGTTCACGACAGTTCAAGCAGTTAAGTTTCACACATCGCGAGCGCGTCCCTATTCAAGGTTTAAACATTACATCTTTAATATTTATTAATCATTTCATAATTAATTTACGATTGTGCATCTTAGTTTTATCTATTTCAAACACTTAAAGTTAATTGTTAAAATATAGTCTATATTTTCGTAATTCAGTAGTTCGTATTTCGAGTAACAACTCTCTAAACTTTCTAACTAACAATCATCTATTCATCACTTCAACTCCCCCTATTCAAGACATCTGATTCCAATTCATATCATTTACACATATTTTATTCCAAAGGGGTATAGAATTAAAACTACCTCTAAAGGGTTAAACAATTAATGGGGAATACTACGCACATCTTCTTGACGAGTTAGATGAAAAAATGAAAGAGAAAAGGCCTGGTTTGCAAAAGAAAAAAATCTTCTTTCACCAGGACAATGCACCCGTCCATAAAGGCGCTTTGGCAATGGGAATATTTGTAGGACTTGAAGTATGAATTGTTGGAACATCCTCCTTATTCGGCAGATTTAGCTTGCAGATTTGACTTTCATATATTCCCAAACCTTTAAGAAATTTTTGGCTGGAAAACGTTTTGGGTTAAATGAAGTGGGGTAATAGCAACGGTAAATGGATATTTTGAATACCTTCCAGAATCGCACTTCAGGAATGGAATCCAGTTAGTTATTGGAGAAATGTTGGACAAAATCTATTGAACTAAAGGGAGACTACATTGAGTAATAAATGTATTTTTAAAATAAAAAATAAAAAAAAAACAAACTTATTTTCACTGCTAGGCTGAAAACTTTTTACCTTGCCCACGTAACTGCTTTTCTGGGGCCCGCTAGAATTCGGGGTTTGGGTGCATCACATCCGCCGCACACCTCCCCCCCCCCAGTTGACCGAGCCTGACAGTGTAGCATTGTTTTTTTCATTAACTTTGCGCTTATTAATATCAAAGTTATTAAACATTTGCCCTTATTTTTAAATGAAAATTGCTACATTTCTGCAATTACTCTTGTTGATGAGATAAGATCTGAGAAAATAAGGAATTTTTTTTATTTCAAAAATATGAACAAAATATATTTGAAGACTTGTCAAGATTTTATTCGACTGGATCTTTAATAAAAATATTACACTGAATATAAGGAAAATAGCAGATAAAAGGGAAATATATATATTTCTTGGAATAGAGAGTCCCCCTAAGATGTATATTTACAAAAGTGAAATACTAAGAAATGTAATAATACTTTGTATATTTTTATTCAAATACTTCATTTTTTATTTAAATGTTTACTCTATAGAATTTGAATAAAGCTGGTTTGTGGTTCACCAAATGTGGCAATAAAATGAAATTTCTAGAAATGGATCTTTGTATGAAACGAAAGAAAAGATTTTTTGTTATTTCCTGAAATCTTTTACTTGAATTTTTTATAATCCAACTTTGTTCACTAACTCTATATAGTATTATAAATATATGGTACCACCATGAAGTTTGTATGTAACAATGCGGGTTTCTTTTCTTCTTTTATTGCATTCTTTGTGTGTAAAGTAAAGAGTAGATGTTAGTTTGGCAAGTTCATTTTATTGCTTTTACAATTATTATTATTACTTTAGAAGGAAATTCTCATTGATGACAATATTTATAAAATATTGTAAAAGTAATTGTTGTTTTACACTTCAGTAATAAAGGATGAATATTTTATCATAAAATAATGTTTATTATTCTAGCTATAATTGGATTTTACACGTATTTATACCAATTAGAATATGGTTTATTTATAGTTTGATCAATTTTAACAGTTCTAATTGTCTTTTAGTGGGAATTTCTTGTTGTTTAATCCTAGATTATTACTAAATTACAGATTATAACCTTTCCTAGATAACTAAATCCTTGATTATAACCTTTCCATTGCTCACAAAAACTCCAATCCTCCAAAAAAAAACAAAACTCATTTCTAAACTAAAAGACCCCCACACCCACAACTTTATTATCAGATATAATTTATAAAATAAATTGTATACAATGCCCAGCTACATACATTGGACAAACATCTCAATATTTAAAAAATAGGCTGTACCAACATAAATACGACTGTAAAACTAAAAAAAAAAACGACTAACATGACTACAGCACTAACGAAACACTGCATACAATACAAACATGAATTTGATATGGAAAACACTAAAATTCTCTCCATCAACAATAATAATAATAAAAAAGAAATATATTGGAAATGATTCATATTAAAAAAGATAAATTATCTATTAATTTTAGAACAGACACCAAAAACCTATCCCTCAGTTATAACAATCTCCTGGAATTTCCAAAACAACATACAGACTAAGACACGGTTTTCCCATCCGCTCTCCTAGCCCTTTATAAACCTTGACCCATCCAATGTCCGTAACACTTGGTGATGGTATGTCACAGGTTAAACTAGATTAATTACTACTGGAATTCTAACTGAAAATTTTTGTAAGTACATTTCCTAAGTTATTTCCATACTTTACTCTTATATATGCCACATATTGTCAAAGTTTTAATAGTTGTGATTTAGTTTAATATTGATCTGTTCTACAACAATAGTTTAAAATAAATTTAAATGTGCTATATATATCATACTTTTTATTTAGTTTATTTATATAGTATATTTTAAAAATTTTATTTTGAAAATATTTATTTTAAGCTCATATTTTATGTTGTTTTTCTATTTTTTTTTTTTTTATTTGTATTAAAACCTTTGTACAGACCCTGAAGAAGGCAATAAATTTGCCGAAACGTCGGAAGAAATTTAAAAAGAGTCCTTTTGTATGACCGAACCTCAACATCCAATTTACAACATTATTACTAAACATTGTTTGATTATTACTGAACTTTCGTCTAACAGACTGCTTCACCTCAAATATTTTTATTTTATTTTATTTATTATTAATAAAATTATTATGAAAACATCAATTTATGCTGAGTAAAATTGGCATTTGAATAACATTAATTTAATTTGAATAGTCACAATTTAAGTATACATTTGCATGATGTTGTCCGCACATAAATTTAAAAAAATATAATCTGGCATTTAAACTGTAAAATTTATATAATCTAATGTAAGAAATGTATGTACTTCATAAAGCACTTCATACAATCTCATAGAGAATTAAATACGCTATTAAATTTCTGAGTTTAAACAAATTTTTTGTTCTAATTTGAGACCTTGGATAACTAGGTGTTTAAATTTATTCCATTCTTTTTTTCTTTTATCTTAAGGAGAACACTAGAAATGATATATGATTTTACTTTACTATTAGAAACTATATATCACTAAATATGATATAATCGTTTCTACAGTTAATTAAAATCAACGATCGTAGTGAATTAGACCTAGGAGTTAATTATTTTGCACAATCTAATTTACAATAATTATGGAGTATTATAATGATATGAAAATCACTGTATTCATCACATATTCATATTACAAACATTCCAAATTATTAGCATGTTTGTTATATTAGACGTTGTTGATTATATTGCTACATAATATATTCAAATGATAAATTTATTTAATACTACTTAGCACCACCATATTATGTATCAATTAACGAAATTATAATTTTATTATTTATAGTCTCATTTTGGTTTTATTAATATATTATTATGAAATGTATTCCTGAATTTTATACTATGAATTATTTAAAAATCTTGCTTTAAATGGAAGTTATAGAGCTTTTAGTATTTATTGCTTCAAATGATATGAGTTGTTTAGCAATTTGATTTGCAATATAGAGTGAAAAACTTTGAACACGAAAACGCTTAACATGAAAAATCGGTTAACACGAAATTATACTGCGGTCCCGACAAAATACTATGTAATTTCATACAATTTATTTCTTTTAACACGAACCAAATATCACTTAACATGAAAGATTTCACTTCTCGGACGAACAAAATATACCTGTTTTCTGCAGTCACATCGTCATGCACATTTTTTGGCTTATTTTTTTTTTTCGTTAAGTAGAACAAAATAAATAATGGCTGCTATTGTTGCTAGGTTTCCGCTTGTCTTTGAGTAGATAAAAGCGTGGCCATTGTCAACACATTTCAGTTAGTTTTCAAATTCGGTGAATTTTGTGTTAAAACCAGCGAATTTTGTGTTTTTTTTTTGTTTTTTTTTGTAATTTTAATATATAAATTTCTTTTTTTACGTGTACAATGGCGGAGAAATACGGACGAAAACAAACCATTATTTTATCGTTTAACACGAAAAAAATATTTCGGTCCCTTCAGTTTCCTGTTAAACGTTTCTCATTGTAATTCAATAAAATTTCAAAAATCTAACTGCAATGTGAAATCCTTTAACTTTTAATTTCACTTAAATAAAGATGTATTTATACAATAAAAAAATTACCTTCCCTTATTGTTTGTAAGAGGAACTATTGCGATCGTTAAAAATGTTCGAAAACGGGATATTCACCGGAAATATAAGTTATGAGTTTCCCAAAGTATTTAGTAAATGTTTTTAGCGAATGGTCTCTATATATTAATAAAATATCTCGAGGGAAAGGATCAGCTAAGTGGTTAGCGTTCTGGACTTCGACGCGGGTTCTGGACTCCAATCCGGGTTCGAGTCTGGCTGTGCTACCCTTAGATTTTTTCTTCCTAGGAACTTCTACAGCTCACGTCCGGTGATGGACAGTGTTGGAATGTCTCACTGTCCATAGTAGAAAAGAATTAGCGACACAGAGAGAGAGAGAGAATTAGTTGCCATTTATACTGACCAATAGCCTAACAGTTTGTTAAAATGTTTCTTTTTATTTTTGTTTTAAACCAAGAGAGAGTGAGAGGGGATATAGTTGGTAAGAGTCGGGCCCTGTAATAGGCACCTCTCATAACATTGCATTAGATCAGACTGCACCAGCTTCCTAGCTTTGTGTTCCATCAACAACTCAACTGTTCGGTAATGAGAGAACACTGTCCGGATTTTATATTAATTGTCTATACATTCAGAGAAGTATAGACTGCATGAATATTGCTGGAATAATCAAGCAGAACTGATGGCTATTTTAAAAAGTTAAGAGTGGGTGCAAAATAGTGGTGTAGTCGTTCGGATGTGAAGCCCTTCGCAGTCAGACTGCACCAGCTTCCTAGTTTTGTGTTCCATTAACAACTCAACTGTTCGGTAATGAGAGAACACTGTCCGGTGGCCGGCAGTGCACTGAGAAGGTGCCAATGACAAAAAATTAAAAACAAAAAATATATATATCTCAAAAAAATATCCCAATAACGTTTATGGCACCAAAATTTTCGGTCAAAATTGATCAACCAATAGTTAAAATTAATGAAATTAGTAACATCAATTTGATTTTGTAGATACGGAGGGAATCGAATATGATTTTCTTATCGATTTTAAAACATGGATATACCCGGGACACATTGTACAAATAGAATCATTCGATCCCAATCAACTTCCATTACAGAATTATTAATCAGTATTCATAGAAAGGGGAGAGATTAGCTAAGTGGTTAGCGCGTTGGACTCCCACGCGGAGGTCCCGGGTTCGAGTCCAGTGCTACCCTTAATTTTTGTCTTCTTAGGAGCCTCTACAACTCATTGTTCGGTGATGGACAGTGTATGTTGTCTGTAGCGAGAGAACACTGTACGGAGGCGGCAGTGCACTGAGAAGGCTCCGAGCGCTAATGACCGTTGAAGCGCCTTAAATTAAAAAAAAAAAAAAAATTCATAGATGGTAGCAAATGCGAAGAAGAAGATTTCGAATGGACTTTTGTAGTTTATGAGGAGGAGATAAGAGGGTACATTCACAGAAGTATAGACTGCATGAATATTGCTGGAATAATCAAGCAGAACTGATGGCTATTTTAAAAAGTTAAGAGTGGGTGCAAAATAGTGGTGTAGTCGTTCGGATGTGAAGACCTTCGCAGTCAGACTGCACCAGCTTCCTAGCTTTGTGTTTCATTAACAACTCTAAAAATCATGAAAATTTTACAGCAAATCCATTTGCGACTCAATAGATTTAGCTGGCTTTTCAGGAAAGGGTCCTTATAAATTGACTTACAAATGGATTTTATATTGAATTCAAAATGTCCAATGGGTTGATCTGTTAAAATTATTTGTTTAGAGATCCAATAAATGTTTTTCATTTATTTGTATAGAAAAACTTCTCTATAATATTAAAAAGTGAGAGAAAGCGTGTTCAATAAAAAATAAATGAACAAGTTCTATTATTTAAATCACTTATGTCCTAAAGTTAGATAGTATATAGCGTGCACGTATTAAATTAAAACCTAACAGTAAAAAAGACATGATATTTCACATGGCCAATGATCACTTTCTAATCCGAACAGGAAATGACCTCAGCACTTTTATATGTGGCCAACGAAAATTGAATATTGACCGCATTGGTAATAGATAAGATTCGCCTACTTATCCTTCTTTCTTGTTATAAGCCACCCCACCCCTTCCTCCAAATGTCTTATAGGAAATTTCTTCGAACCTAATAAATTTCTGACAAATCTACAGGAATTATTGGAATGAAATTTGTAGAATCCTAAAGAAATTCTGATTAAAACTCATTTCAAGTACATGATTAGTGATACAAGATATTCATTAATGATGTAGAAATTCATGAACATTATTAGAGTTTATCAGGATATAAGAAATTAGATTTGATTCTCGGTAATAGTTTGGGATTTATTTAGGGTAAAGTTAGGAGTGAAGACGCAGGCTTTACTTCTCTTGTCGCGTCATGCAAGGTAGTCGAAGGGTAGAGAGATTAGAAGCGATTAGTAAATTTGTATATACTATATTAATGGCAAGTCAAATGAATGATTTCCACGCAGTAGTTGGACTCATAGCCATAGCGTTTGTCAAGTTTCATGTTGATCAACCATGCTTCCTTCACAGAGGAGAGTACGGCATCTCTCCTTGCACTTATGATGCATCACCTATCCTACCATAGTAGAAGAGACGGCCAAGTGAGTGTACTTGTATTTTGTTTCTTGAATGAATGAGAATGTCTTTATTTCGAAAAATAACATTTTTTCTGTAGGACTAGCAACGTGGAGATTACGGGTTCGAATCCAGCCGTGCTACCTTTAGATTTTCTCTTTCCTAGGAGCCCCTACAGCTCACTGAGCCCCTACAGCTCAGTGTTGTCTGTAACGGGAGAACACTGTCCGGAGGCCGGCAGTGCACTGAGAAGGCTTCGGGCGCAAATGACCACAGTTGTTGAGACGCCTTAAATTAAAAAAAAAAATATATATATATCTCTTATATTTTAATACAGGGCACAACTTTGAAATTTGCGTTCTCTCCTAACTTTACTCTATATGAGAGATTATTTATAGAAAGAGTGCATATCTGCTTCTTTCCAAGAATGGACGAAAAGCGACCTGAATATTAGACATCTAATTGTTTTTGAAGTTCTATTTGGGCTGACTTTAGACGAAATCTTGCGGTTCTTCTTGTCATACCAAATAAATATAAGATTTGAAATTTCTGCTATATTTAGCTTTTGAATTATGTTCTTCTTATAAAATATTTACTACATTAAATCTATTTGGGTATCTAAAACTGCCAACTACAATTAATTAATAATAAATAATTATTATTACGGGATCCAAGAAGTTGGCCATGTCGTCCACTCTCTACACCGTGTTTGGTTATCTCTCTTTTTAAGTTTACCGGTTATCGTGCAGCCCACACCGGTAATCAATCAGAAGTTATGGGATGTTTCTAAAATCTAAGAAGATCGTAGTCTTGTAACAATATAAGATGAAATGTTATTGGTGTGATATGTTGTAGTGTAATGGTAGCTTGTGGCGTGAGCGGTTTTGTAAAGGGCTTTGTGTTTGTAAGTTTTAAAAGAGAGAAGTAATAAGAATAATTAAGAAAACACTGATAGATTAAATTAAATATATTCTTTAAAGATATTTAAATGCTATTCAATAACACAGCAATATGCTTATTAATTTACTGAAATTATTTGGAATGAACTCTTATGTTGTAACTTATATCTGGCACTGATTCCTGTAGTGTTCTGCTTCGGTGTCTGTTTTTGACTGTTCTTGAAGGAATGTCTTCTAATTGTTCGTTCAAATCTTCTCCTGTGAGAAGAAGGGGTAGACAATGCTATCAAGTTCATGAACTCTAAAAGACAATAGTGGTCTTCTACCTGAATATTCATTTTGTAAGGGAATATTACATTTTTCTTGATATTTTTGATTATTTCAAATTAAATATATTTTTATATTCCTGGGATCCGTCACAAAGACAAAGTATTAAATTTTCTATTTTCATAGAATTAACTTACTAACGTCTGTTGGTCATAGTTTTATCGGCACCAATAATTATGTAAAATTGAAGTTTATTGTGATATCTAAGAACTTCCGGAACCAAGCTCTTTTGTTTGTGGAAACAATCTCTTTTTAGAATTGAGGACAAAATTATTATTTGAAGTGTTGTATTAAAGGAACGATAAATTTTGAATGTTCAACAACTACAGTTGAAATGAAAAAAAATGACTTCAAAATTAGCTTTCTCTGTTTGATGACTTAATTTTCTCTTTAAGTATTTCAAGAAATTATTCCACTTATTATCATAAATTAAAGTATTTAAATTATATTATAAATATCAGGATCACTATATATTTCTTAATAAATAGCTTCAAATTTAAATACGTCTTTGGATGTTTTAGTTATTGACGAGTGAAGTGGAAGAAGATTTTAATTGATCTATGGCAAGCCTTGATTTAAACTTTTCATCAAAAACAAGTTAATGAGGAAAAAATTAAATAATATTCAAATGATATTAAAAACAAATCTATTTTATTATATAATTTTTTTTTTTTTAACAGAATATTTCTCTAATTTATTATCAATTTTTTTTTTCAATTTTTTTAATATAGAAATTCATATCTTTTGACTTCGTTCTTTTCATTATGAAAGAAAAAAAATAAATAAAATAAAATCATTTTTCTTTTATGTTTATTAGAAATTCTATATTTATTAAATACTGTGGAAAATGAAAATGAAAAAAAATGAAAGAAAAAAAGAACATTTCTAAGCTTAAGCAAATTATTATTTTTATTTTTATTTTACAGATGAAAGTGTGTATTTACGGTCTAATGAATTCGTTTGAATAGTGACTGCTACTTTGTACTTTACCAACCGTGAATTTTCTTTCCCTTATATTTTGGGGGAGGTTTGGAAGAACAGTCAGGTTCAGTTATGTTCCATATTTATCCAACCATATAAAACACGGCATACACTTTAAAAACGTATATATATCTAATTATTCTTGATACTCACCTTACAATATTCTACAACAAAAAAAAGTTTACAATCTGTAGATTAATTTATTAATTGTTTTACCTAATACATTGTATTTTTTCCCCCTGAATTGTGTTATTCTTTTCTTGTTTATTTTTCAAAAAAATATGAAAAGGCAAATATGAGGCATTTTAACATTTCTGTACACTTTTAATAATAATACTAAAGTGAGGGAAGGGATTAGCTAAGTGGTTAGCGTACTGGGCTCCCACGTGGAGGACCCGGGTTCGAGTCCAGCTGTTCTGCCCTTAAATTTTTTTCTTCCTAGGAGCCTCTGCAGCTACTGTTCGGTGCATCGAGAAGGCTCCTGGCGCCAATGACCATAGATGTTGTCGCGGCTTAAATTAAAAAAATAGTGTATGCCTTTTGTAATCACGGTGGTGACCTTTCAACGATTCAAAACTCATGAGTGTTACTAAAAAGAACAGTCTTTTGTGATGGATGCCAAAAATGTAAAAATATATTTAATTTGAAATATCAAAATTATGAAGAAAATGTGACATTCCCTTGCAAAAGGACTATTCTGGTAGAAGACCACTATTGTCTTTTAGAGTTCATGAACTTGATGGAATTATCTACCCTTCTTCTCACAGGGGAAAATTTGAAATAACAATAAGAAGACATTCCTTCAAGATAGTCAAAAGCAGACATTCAAGCCAGAACACTTGCTTCAGGGATCGCTCTATTAAACTCAGTGCCAGTGATAGTGATTTGCCTTTATTCTAGATAAACATCTGATTTATTAAGATATATTTGTGATATTGTAAAGAACTTAAATTTGCTTAGAGAATAATATATTTATTTTAAAAACAGTGATGCTCTCTTGGTTATTTCTAATATTTCTCTCTTAAACATATATACTTACAAGCCCCATTATTAAATCGCTCGTGCTACACAAGCTACACCACACTACCACAAACACACTTAACATTTCACTTTAATAGTAATTTGCATTATAAATGTAATGTAATTTTTTTTGTGGGATTGGGACAAAGAAATGTGTTGAACAAAGAAAGTAACACTGACTGAACACCGATGCAATAACTAAGAAACAGAATAATGGAAGGAATTTACAGAACTGATATTGAAAAGTTGTAGCTTGTGTAGAATTGACAGACAGACTAAAAACTGGCAAAGTGTTGGCGATGGTTATGTTGTCTTGGTGAATGTACAAGACTGAATTGAGTTTGATAGAATAGAGTCCTAGATAACCATTATATATGTTTGTATATTAAACTTCCCTTACTAGTTCTTTCACATCTCCTAGAGGTTGAGATAGACGGATGTTGATCTCCACTAGCTTGTGACAGTGTATTACGTCTCACGGATGTGGTGGATGATGTAGAAATTATGCGGATTGCATATGATTTTTTGTTACAGGCAAGATATGCTGCTAGCAACTCATTACGATTAATTTTAATTATCTAATGAATAGTTATTTTTTTAAATAATAATATATTTTATGTTATTTCCTATAATTTATGTATGCTATAAATAATTTAATGTACTTTCTACCAGCTTCAGAAGATTGTCTTTGACCTATTCTTATTTCTTCATATATTTGCATTCGTTCAATATCTTCATTACAACCGGTTTAAAGAAGTACCCGATTGTTTTAAGTTAATAATTTCATTTTTTTTTTTTTGTTTAATCTTAAGACGTTTCTGTTATCCAATGCCGCGTTTCCAAATAAATTGCATAGTGCCTTTAGAATAGTGTGTTCTAGAATAATTTGAAGAATTTTTTCCTTACCATTAAGCGATGAAGCTAAACCAGACTTATTTAGTTGGATCCTCAGCACTAGAGGAAGTCGACGATATGGGATCACTCTCAAATAATTAAGACTTAATTCTGCATTGCTCTATCATCCAGTTTAGTATTTGCTACTTCTAAGTTATTCTCGAAGAAAGTCAACGAGATTTATGAACACTCAAGAAAATGTGTTCCGTCTTTTACCAGAAAATCAGCTTTCCAATTCCCTGGTGAGCCCACATGACTGAGAATTCAATGTATAACGATAGTTCTTCCGTCATCTCCCAGCATGTCATCACTCCTGCTTTCAGCTTGACCAATAATTTTTTTTTTTTTGAAGGGGGGGCCAATGCACCGCGACCCCTTCGATCTATTGTGCTATGCACCCTGGGTGCCGCAGGCTATTGCCCACAGTAAATAGATGTCCTTCTCTGAACATCCGTACTACAAAACCTCCAACAGGTTGAGATCCCTGAGGAATCCCAATACCCTGACGGGCTCTAGAGAGGGTTGCCTCCTCCACCTCGTTGCTACCCAGGTTGTTGAATCTTCTCGAGTGGCATACTCACAATCTGTTAGGAGATGTAGTGGAGTTTCCTTCAGCTCCCCACAGAATCTGCATGAGCTGTCACTTTCCAAACCCAGCTTCACTAGGTGTCCTCTAAGTCGGCAATGCCCCGTGAGGAAACCCGTAAGAACGCGGAGCTTGCCTTGCTCAATCCGATGCAGGCCTCCGATCTCCGTTGGTTATAATTTCCCAATCAGTATCTTATCCTGCCCCAAACCGGGGAGGGAGTACCAGAGTTGAAATCTCCTCGTCTCCTCCTCCTTCCTAAGTTCCTCCAACAGAAACTGGTCGCTAACCCCACAAAAAGGTTCCCGCCCTAGGAGCGGGGCCCTAGCGCCTAACTTGGCCAGGGCGTCGGCCATCTCATTCCTTTCAATGCCAATATACTCCGGCACCCAATGAATTTCTTTGCAATTTATTGAAAATTAATTAGTTATTAATCTTCATAAAACTAATCTCTAATAGAGTTGGTTTCCAGTTCACAAGTTCTTCTTTTTGGGTCCAATCAAATATCAGTTTCCTTCTTCACGGATTCAACAGAATCAGAACTATGGCAATATTTCTTTCAACTCGAATTGAACGTCTGAAGCTTGTGGATGTGTCGTACGAAGAATTTGGCGGTCTGTTTTTGCTTCCTTTGAGTCCTTCCCAAACCGTAGAAACAACAGGCTAGAGCTTTTATATTTTATTAGCTTAGTAAAAACTGGTTTTCCAGCCAAATTTTCATAGTATTCTGTAGATTTTTCTCGCTAGATCATTACGAATGATTTTCACGAATGTCATTACAACCATCTTAAGAACTTTGTATTTCAAAATATTCTATAATTTTGTCTAGCATATCTCTCTACAAATCCTTCTTTTGAGAATGGAGGCAGTAGAAGCGCCTAGAAATGGTTCTTGGGATCTGTCTGTTCACTCTAACATTGGATACTTTCCTAAGCGGCCGCCGAACTTGACCCGATTCCTCTATCAAAGTTGCTATTGTTGCAACCGACTGCTAAAACTCCTTGATCAAGTTTTTAGTTAACTCTTGAAACCTTCAACACTTCTTCCAAGTATAATTTCCGGATAAGCTTTGTGCCACCTTGATGGAGCTCCTTGCTCAGACAACTTCCTTCTTTTGGCAGACCCCGTGAAGAGAAAGAGAGTGTATGTGTGAGAGAGGAAAAATTTATATCTCGGGAAGAGAGTGGCTTTGAGATTTTATGTTATTTTAGACAGATTTTTTTAAGTAGTTTGGCTAATTTAAATTTTTTACCGCTGGTCTCTGGAGAGTGAGTTGTAGAGGCTCCTAGAAAGAAAAAAATCCAAGGGGAGCACTGGACGCGAACCTGGGACCTCCGCGTAAGTGTCTAGTATGTTAACCACTTAGTTTATTCCCTTCGTATATTTGTAATTTATATTTAGTTATTTATAGCTAACATGTTAAACTGTTAAGCTTTAAAATATCTTTATTAATCACTTATTGATTATTTTGTATCTGTTTCTATTAAAAGACGATTACTTAGTTTTATTAACAATATAAAGCAAAAAGACTTGCTTTCTATAGGAAAATAAGTCGATCAATGTCAGTCAATTAATTTTGAGTGATTAATGATGGTATTATCATAGATATTGTTTGTAAAACGCATTAATTAACTTCTTTTTTTCCTTTATTATTTTTACTTACAATCTCATTATTTTTAACTGTTAAAAAAGGTAATTTATTGCTATTATAAATTATAACTGTTTTTCAAGTTCTATACAAAGCATTCATGTCTAATTTGTATTATTTTTTTTGACCTTAAAATACAAGTTGAATGGATTTATTTTATTATAAGTAATAAGAGAGCGAACAGCGCTCACTTTAATAAATTTATTTAAATACAAACTCAACTGGACGGATATACCTATGTTTATATAAAACAATAATGCCTGCCTGCCATTTCGAATCTTTCCGTCATTCCGATTATTTTTTTAAGTTTCATGTTTAAGAATGGTTAGGGAAAAAATTTTGCTTGCTTCTCTTTATTATGGATAATTGTTATGTCAAAACAAAATATCAGGTCATAAGAACTTTCTAGAAATTGCATTCACATACTCAAAAAGAAACACCCAAAGAGAGAGAAAAGAGTAGACATACAAACGGAAGAGAGACAGGCAATGAACATACTAAAACATTGCATATACAATATTTTCGTTTAGATTTCAATTTACGAAACCTGATATTAAAGGAATGCAAAGATCCCTTTTGCAGAAGTAAGTGAAACTAAAATTAAATCTCTTCCACAGAAGCTCCCTAAGATGTTTGCCGGAAAAGGTTTAGTTAAAAGTGACAGGATATTATATTTGCCGTACTCATCATCAACTTTCTTTTTTTTTTTGAGGGTTCTGTACTGCGACCATGTTTGATCTATTGCTATTGTAACCCCCTCTGGTGCCGAAGATGAGCTGGCTCATCTACAGTACCCCCTCCAGGTGAGCTCCCTGAGGAATCCCAAAATCCTGGAAAGTTCTAGGGTAGGTATTTCCTCCTCCCCTATCTGGTAACGGCCCAGACTCTAAATCTTCTTTGAATGACGGCATCATAGTCTGTGACGAGATGTATCAGAGTTTCCTCCATCTCTCCACAGAATCTGCATGTGCCATCATCTTCTAGGCCAAGCTTCCTCAGGTGTCCCCTGAGTCTGCGATGCCCAGTAAGGAATCCCGTAAGAATACGGATCCTGTTCTTAGTCAGACTGATGCAGGCTTTCGACCTTTCCTAGTTATAACCACCCAGACAGAGACCTTGGCCTGTCTCAGTCCCGGGATGGTGTTCCAGAGACGAGCTCTGTTCGCCACCTCCTCCTTCTTGATTTCTTCTAAGAGTACTTGGTCACTGGGTCCACAAAAGGGCTCCGGCCCAAGGAAAGGAGAACAGCACCTTCTTTTGCCAGGGTGTCGGCCACCTCATTACCTTTCACGCCGACATTTTCCGGCACCCAATATAGGGTAACTTTATTTCTTCTGCCTAGGCCATTAAGCTTACCTAGGCATTCCCATACTATTTTAGAACTGATAACATGAGAACTCAGTGCTTTAATGGCCGCCTGACTATCGGATAGGGTAACTATCTCCTGATTCCGATATCCTCTGTCAAGGTTCAACTGAACGCCCTTCCAATAGCGTGAATTTCCGTCTGGGAGATGCTAGGAAACCTACCCATCGGTTCCGAGTGTCTGGTTCTAGGCCCAAACATTTCTGCCGCGGTTCCTTCGAGGGTCTTAGACGCATCTCTATACCACTTAGTGGCATGCTTGCTAATACTAGCCAGGGCAGATCCTTCGCTCCACTCCCTTTTCGTACTTAGCTTCGTAGAAAAATTCCTAGCAAAACTATATTTCTTAGTCATTCGATCTCTAAGAATGTTCCAAGGGAGGGAGCCGGCAAAGGGAAACGTCCGCTCCCTAGAGCTTAGCATATATCCCCTCACGCCCTCCCTAGAGATTCTGAGGAGGGCTCCCTTCACCACCCTTTCCGCCACTAGGTGGAGCGCTGTGAGATTGAGAATGACCTCAATCCCGTTCGTGGGACACGTCCTCAAGTGCGACTTTACTGAATTTTTTTTCCATTTTTTCGTGACTTTTTCGAATCGACCCCAAGGATTTTCTTTATACTTCGTCTACTATTTACACACTTATGATTTTTATTTGAAATATTTTTCCTACAAAATTAATTTATGAGAGGTCCTGGGGGGGGGGGAGAGGAGCAGTACCGTTATATTTTCCTTTAAAGTGTCACTTCAGTATAATATATTGTTTTACCATCTATATAATATTAATATATATTAGACTTCCAAATTTGAAGAAAGTTGGTTAACCGGAAATGAACCGGAAAGTTTTTTGAAAGTTTCTAGAAAAAGGTTCTAACGATTTTCTATAAACTTAGTGCGCTAACTTCACACAGCCCTTAACTACTTACGGTGACTGTGAAACTACTAACTACTGTTATGGGTTAAATGACCGGTTATCTTTTTTTTTTATATGAAAGACAAATTTAAAGGATATTTAGTATTGAATTTTTGATAGGTATTTAATTAACATGATGTTTATTTTATTGATAAATGGAATTTAATTATTGTTACAAGAATCTCACAGAGTTTTCAGCTGTCATCACAACATCGTCGGCATAAAGTGGATAAACTAATCACTAATACTATATACTAATCACATTAATTCCTCGCTCCCTTTAAACTTTAAAGATCGTACAGAAATTATGAAAAAAAGGGTTGGAGAAAGTAAGCTGCCTTGGTTAAGCCCGACTTTCATGATAATACTTTGTGTCACACACCATTCTGTTCAAAGCCGCCGCTTAGTATTATTGTAAAAATCTTTCAATACTTATATAAATTTATAAGAAAGTTTTTAATATAAAGCTAATCTTTCTGAAGAATCATAAGCGGCTTTAAAATCTTACTTTAAATCTTACAATATCGGATTTTAAAATTCTTCCTTTAACCCTGCGGAGGTCGCGGTCTAAAAAGTTGCAAGTTAGGTCGCGTGTATCTGAGAGATACATTGAGTTTTAGTTCGCACTGAAATAGTTTTAAACTTAAAAGAATAACATTCCGAATATAATATATGATGGTTTATTTATTTTCACCAATTATTTAATAAATTGAACAGAAATAGTTTTTTTTTTCCATTAAATAGCTCAAACATGAAAATTGAAAGAAGAAAGTAAACATTTATTTGGGTCAGTATTAAAAAAAAACATTTAGTCGTAAGTAAAAAACTTGGCATATATATTTAAATTAATCACAATCTTCATTACTAGGAGCAATACCTTGAAAACAGTAGTTGCAAATAACATTGCTACGTTCAAGGCACAAATACTTCTCACAACCCTTACAAAAATATTTTGATAATCGTGTTTTGTTGGAAGCATAGCACATAACACATCTTTTTCTTTTTTGTGTGTCGAAGAAGCCTCATGCATCTCTTCATTAAAATTTCCACAAAATTGTGTAAGTTTCCGATGTAAAGGCTTATGTACACCCATAGAGATTTCAGAACGCCTTTTTATTTGTTCCGACACCAACTGTGTAACTAGATTTCTAACAAATATTCTGCGCCGTAATGCTTTCAACTCTGTTTCATCTAATCGCCTGGCATCTCTATCTCTGGAATAGCGGCTCGCAATAGAATCGATATAATTATTAGTATGTACTAAGATAAGATCTATAATATTCTTACTAACAAAACAATTCCAAGTTTCAAGTTCTGTCTTGGCATTTTTTGCATACGGTCGAACAAATGGGAGTTGACGTACAATTTTTGCGGCTGTCTTCTGATTTGTTTTCTTATTGGATTTTTCCTCCATTTTGATTTTTTATCCTTTCCAAGAAAATACTCATCATTCGTGTCCAATTCACATTCACTTTCTTCACAAGAAATATTTTGTTCAGTATCCGAATCTTCTGATCGAACTTCCACATAATCATCATCTTCTAAATCACTTTCATTTTCGCATTCGGTTCTTTCATTCTCATCGTCGGACTCAAGTAACATTCGTTGAATCTCTTCAATATCTGATGGATTATCTAATCGATATATTTTTCTAGACATTATCAACAGTAAAGAATAAAACAAACACTAACGTCAGAGCTCGCGGTATCTCTCAGATACAATTCATTAACCTATATCATTCAACCTCAAATAAAAAGTGTTATAACAAACAGATGATAGAAAGACCGCGGAATAGCAATTATACAAGGCGCATGCACAGCTAGACGAAACCTCCAGGCCTACACACAGGATATATGTAAGAATTTTTAATACAAATAATGTGTGTATCTCTCAGATCAGGCGCGACCTCCGCAGGGTTAAATTATATGACATAAACAATTATAATTTATTTCTGGTATAAGTTTAAAAAAAGGTATAATTGATAAATTAAATTCATTAATAGAATAATCTTTATGAAAAACCACTTGGAACCAATTAAAATTTTATTTTTTCATCCAAAAATATGATCTGTTTTAAAGCAAAGCTGTAACTATATTTACTGACCTAATTAAGGGCACTTTTTTATATAGCGGAAAAGTAAGCGGATTTCATAATACAGACAAGAACTTTAGCGTTATCGTATATAGAATTGAAAAGATGGAGCAGTTTTTCTAAAAAAATTTATGAGTTATTTTTGTAAATATTTGTAAGGGTTTCTGTCGGATCCCGGAGCTTTCCCTTTTTTTCGTATTGTTTTAATACACACTGTAATTCTGGCAAATTAAAAGTATCATCAGTTTCTGTTACAATTGGATATGGGGAACATAACTATTGATTTTGTTCTAACTTTTGATGACTTAACAATTCTTTAAAATATTTTAACTATTTAATGTGGGAGCTACTCCGTTCAATGGTCCAGAGCCGGTCCTGGCGATAACCGGTGGAGCGGTCCGTGTAGCGATCGGAGATCGACTTCGAAGCAAGCATGAGGCGCTCTGGAGGGGCAGCCCATACACAGTAAAAGGATGATGCCAAGACTGAGTAAAAGAAGTACCAATATGACCCTTAGCCTGGGGAGGATTTCATCCTACCAGATTTCTCTGATGACGGGGCTATTTACAGGTCATGGTAGGTTAGGAAGCATCTGCACAAGGTGGGGCTAATAAGCGCAGAACTCTTGTGCAGAATATGTCAGGAGGAGGAGGAGGAGGAGACGGCCCCCTCACCCGCTCTTTGATTGCGTTGCAATAACTAGATTGCGATACGAAACCTTTGGTACGTTGCGACCTGAGGAGATAGTAATGCAAAATGATCTGATGGTGAAAGCCCTTAAACCCCTCAGGAGGGGAGGGTAGAAATTACCGGGCATGGCAAAGTAACCCGTGCTGGGGTATAGCCCACCCGTAGATGTTAATAATACTAATAGTGTGGGAGCTAAACGTAAATTTTGTATTTTATAAACATTTAATTAACTGCCAAAACTCTTTAAACTCTTTTGTTTTACTTATGTCACAATTAGTCCTTACGTAATTCATTATGTCCATGTCGAATATATTCATTACGTATTTTCGCTAAGATCGTGAAAGATTCAGCGCAGTACGTTTAAATCAATCTATTTTAATCAAACCAAGCTCTAGAGTTTCAATTTTTTTATTTAATACATAGGTTTTCCTTTTACTAAAGACACAGCACGATATGAAATCTGGTTTCCTTCATTTAATATAGAACAATCAACTATTTTATTAAAAGATAAAATTAGAAAAAAAAATGAGAAAATAACACTTCTAAGAATCAACGTGTAAAAAAAAGAGTATATGGGTTTCATGCGTGCGGTAAACCAGTAACCATTTCATTCTGTTTTAACGGCTTTCTTAATTTGAAAGAATTCATTTCCATAATTCTTTGTCGGCGTCAGACTTCTTTCCACGCGATTTATATTTAACTAATAATTATAAAGTATTATTAGCTGTAAGAATGAATCTCTAGGTGATACTTCTAGGACGCATATATATCACAAGTTTGGGTAATTATCTCCCTGACACAGTTGACTTTCTGTAAAATATTTTTGCATTCTTTTTCATGTTTTAAAAATAAATTAGGAGCTATAATCTGTGGATTACAAGCTCTTCTTATCTTATAAAAAGGATATATTACATAATTATTATTAATAGCAAACATTTTTTATTAAATAGATTGAAGGAAGATACATGCAAGAAAATTGAAAGTTATCATTATCATTTTAGATTTATTAGAGATAATATTAAACATGAAAAATCAAGATAGTTAAATAATGATGGGAAATGCCTGAAATGTATTTGGTGTGAGATGTGTTGTAGTAGTAGCTTGTGTAGCACGAGCGGTTTTTTAATGGGCTTGTGTGTATGTTCAAAGAGAAGTGAAGTAATAAGAATAATTTAGAAAAACTGGTAGATTAAATTAAATATATTATCTTTAAAGTGATTTAATTACTTTTCAATAACACAATAATATGCTTATTAATATACAGAAACTAGCTAGAATAAACTCTTATGTTTTAACTTATAACTGGCACTGATGCTTACTGGTAGAATGTCTAAATCAGACTGTTCTTGTTTGAAAGCAGAATGCAGACTGTCTTGAAAGAATGCTTTCTCTTGTTAGTGCAAATCTTCCCCTGTGAGAAAGGGTAGACAATGCTATCCAAGTTCTATGAACTTTAAAAGACAATGGTGGTCTTCTACCTGAATAGTCCCTTTTGCCAGCGAATGTTACATTTTCTTGATAATTTCAAATAAAATATATTTTTATATTTCCGGCATCCATCATATTATCCCCCGTCCTGGAGGTAATCTAGACTTGTAGAGGCTTGAAAGTAGGCACTGACATTTTATTGAATGTTTATTCTTAATTTTTTCGAAAAGGTTTCCAACAGATTTCATTAAACTTTGAATTAAATTACACACTCCTAGTTCTAAGTCTCCTACATAGTCTTGTAATAATTATTTGAAACAGGTTTTTTGAAATTTGGTTTTCAATGAGTTCTGGGGGAGCGGATAATGACCATATGTCTCTTTTTTAATTACTATTTTAAAATATGTCAAGTAAACAATCCGAGGAGGAGTAAATGTTTAAAAACCTGCGAATTTGTTGGTGGGTCCATGCTCATAACCTGGGAATGTGTAGTGGTTATGAGCATGGACTTGTAACTGGGAGGTCCCCAGTTCGTGTCCCGCATATAACCTCTAAATTTTATATTCGTTTATAAAAATGTTAATAGTAAAGTAGGATCGACATATAATAAATACCTTGTTATCAGACATGATTTTAATGTTTCAGATTTTATTACCAACTTTTATCATCAGAGATATTTTCCGTGATAGCCTTCTTCTTTTTGTGGCCATCGACCGGTATCCGTCGATGGTTTCCAACCAGTGTGTTAACATAGAACTTGTATAATGGATGTGTTAGGTGGAGAGAATTTGTCTGGTTGATAAAATGAGATTGACTTTATTAACACTGGCTAACTAATATATTAATTAAGACTGCCTGGACTTTACAATAGAGAAATGTTTAAGGTAGAGTGGTAAATGGGTAATGACACGTAGTGATTGGCTTATTGAACTGCCTTGAAGTTGTCCTCAACTGTATTGAACTGTGTTTTCATGGACTGTCCGTCGCTATATTTATACAGTTTCTCCCACTCCAATTCGAGAGGGTGCTTGGGTTTGTTTCTCTTCTCTTACTGTCTTTGGTTGCTGAAATCTCTTTGATTGCACAGAGCACAGAGCACTTACGCTCAGAATACGCTCTGCAAGACTATGTTAACACACAGTTTTGATGGGCGATCGTTCGAAACCGGTCGATGACCATGAAAAGAAGCAGGCTATCATGGAAAATTTCTCTAATGCTTTCCAGCTCGGCGGACCCAATCACATCAACTTATAACAAATTGTCCAATTTTTACAAGTGCATTTTTTAGAACTCTTATCTATAAATTTAAATATTTATCTAAATGTTAACCTTCAGGTTTATAATTCTTCTAGTCCGCTGTGAAGACGGACTACCTAAATCCGTTGCGATAGCACTTGCAAACGAATTGGCATTCACTTCAGTTCGCCATTATTAGCTTATTGATAGAAAATGCATTATGTTTAAAAGTCTTGATTAAAATATCGCTACTATACAATCTAATCAGCCATATTGAAATGTAAAAATCGATAACTTGGGTTTAACCATGTACGGTTTTATTATCAGAAAACCATATAAATTAAGTGATTTAAATGGAGTGGAAAGAAATTTTCATTATCCATTAACTAGGAAGTATTTCCGTGTTTATTTCAGTGGAAATGGTTTCATAGAATGTAATTTTATGTGAAATAATGTAAATAAAAAAGATAATTAGTTTTTTTTGTACATGCGCATATTTGATAAAATATTGAGTGTGAAATATAGTGGAATATGGACTATCGAAATGTATTACAGAAATACATTGCTTATAATTTTTGATAAAGCGGAATTCTTGATAAATGTTTGAATTTATATTGTAAAATAATATCACGCATTCCATTAAAAAAATTTTAAATCATTATGTTAATTATAATGGTTTAGTTTTCTCAATGATCAGATTTATGTTTTTTATGATTATTATAGTAAATACATAACAATTGTTATTATTATTGTAATAGTAATTTAATTTCAATTACGGAATTACAAAATATGTTCAAAATATTGATCATTCTTTTATTTAATGTTTATTAAATTCAATTTTAATTTTGTGTTATTAATAATTATAGTTTGAACTGTATCTAAAGCGATAAAAAATAGTGATTGTAGTGGTGGACCTATTTAAGGAAACGTATCTGTGTATCAGGGAGTAGAAAGTTCATCAAATACTAATTTGTAGCACCTTTAGAAAACAATGATGTACACTTTATACAATAAGCTCCGGATACATTGACAATAATAATGCAATGAGAGCTACGCCTTCAACCCCTATAATGGACTTTGAGGGAAAAATTTGGAGGGTCGGAGGGAAAGGAATTTTTGAATAATTGGGTAGCTTAAGAGGAGGATCCTTCTATTCACTTTGTATCACCCTTAAATCATACTTATCGGATAGGTATTTCCGTG